>JAMKQA010010947.1:0-10375 GCA_024699735.1 Posidonia australis
GTTGGTGTGCTAGGTTGATGTGCTAGCTAGGTGTGCTGGGTTGGTGTGCTAGCTAGGTGTGCTGGGTTGGTGCTCTCCCTTATTGGTCTAGTTTTCTAACTGGGCTGCGGGCTTAGGGATTGGTCCAAAGGTCAGCCATATCCAAAGCAACAAATGAGGCCTTATCAATGAACTACCTCAAAATCGGGGTGTCTACACCTTGACTCCTTGAGCATAAATTGTTGGGTTAAATCCACTAAAATATAAGCTAATATAAAATCAATTAAAGTATTGTAAGCTATTTTCTGATCTAGCTCATTATAGTGATCTATTTGATTTTTCGAGTTGAATCAATTAGTATCTTAATTGATGCGAGTTAATATGTATAGAGACCATTCGGGCATATTTCCATTTGTTGATGGGTCGAATTGGAAATATATAAATTACAGCTTTCTATATATTGAGGTCATAGTCCTCAAACCCTAAGTTTTGGCCTCCGTCTCTCTCCCCCCCATCTTGGGAAAGAGTAAGAACAAAAGGAGCTTGGTAGTTTGGAAGATCAAATCTGAACAGAGGAGCAAGGATTTTTTCATAGATTCAGGTATGTTTTCGTATTTACATTTTATTTGTGATGAATATGACATGAACAAATCTTAAAAATTGAATTTTAATATATAAAATTTATGATTTTTTGAGATCCAATTTTATCAAGTGGTATCAGAGGAAATCATTATATTTCAACATGAAATATTATGATTTTGATGAATATCATGTTGAAAATCAATATTTTCCGCTTTCTCATATTGTTTTATGTATGGCTGACACTGATATCATGTTTTTCTACAACAAATCGTGAATATATACTTCTGATTTTGATTTGCTTTTTTGGTCGCCTCTATATTAGGCTATTTTGACGCTTAGGAGGCGTCAAAACACTGTCTGGGCACCTCTCTTAGGCGCCCTCCGATGGCAATCTAGCCGTTGATGGTTGCCCTATCGCCGCCTCTCTTGAGGAATTGTATTTTTGCAGCAAATTAGGGTTTTGGATTTTTCAAATAATCGGATCTGATTTGAATCCATTTAATTATCCAATTAGTTATTCTATATTGTTTGCATGGCAACCATTGTATTTATGTTGTTTATTTGAGCTTTTATTTTAATTCAAGAAAACTCTATAATGACATCTGATTTAGTGGAAAAACCAGCAAAAATTTATAATTTTTTATTTAGTCCTGAGTTTTCTAGAATTTTACTGTAAAGTCCTTGTTACCATGTTTAATTGATGAATTGTTAGATCATAACATTTGGAATCAAATAAATTTATTTTGGTGATCAACAATAAATTGTCTTCTATTTAATAATAGATTAATCGAACAACATCCTACCAAAGTAGGCTTTCTTGTCTAAATTATTCTATTTTGCATTAGAAAAATGTTAGTGTGTTTGAGATTCATGCAAATAATAATCAGCCCAAAAGAAGATTATTATTTGACCGAATATCAAGTATACCTGTGGTAATAAATATGTGACAATTATTTCGTTGTGCCATATGGGTAACTAGTCAGTCCAAAGGAAAGCTTGTTACTTAACAGGATTAATTGTTAGTATTTGATTACTACATTGAAAAGTATCACTAGAAAGTTAACATTTCTGTCCAAAGGCTAAATATTAATGTTGTGCTTGGTATCTTGAGATGGGCCCCATCATAAATTGAATTTATTTATTTGTCTCTTTCTTATTAAAGAATATTTATGTGTTTATTATTGGAGTAATCACTCTCTTGGTTTTGATTATTATTCATTTATTCAATTAATGCACCTACTTCAATTAGTGTCAACATTAATTCAATTTCTTTACCTATTGACACAAATTTCAAGTACTGGAAAGAGAACGTTATAATGTTCTCAAGTGCATGGATCTAGATTTAATACTAAGGATGGAACAACCCCCTACTTTTGAGCTCGACAGTTCGGCTAAGGACAAGAAAGTTTATAGAAAGTAAGAGCGTTCTAATCAACTAAGTCTGATAATCATGAGATGCGTCATTCCAGAAACCTTTAGGGACACACTGTTTGAAGAGAATACTAGGAAGTTTCTTGATAACCTTGAGAAACGATTTGCCAAAAATAAAAAAGCAAAAACTAGTACATTATTGGCAAATTTAATTTCTATGAGGTACAAGGCTAAGAAAAACATAAGGAAGTACATTTTGGAAATGTCTAATATTACTTCAAAACTAAAAGCACTTAAGTTAAAGGTGTCGGAAGACTTACTCGTACATTTTGTTTTGATCTCTCTTTCAACACAATACAATCAATTCAAGATCAATTATAACTGCTAGAAGGAGAAATGGACTCTTAATGAGCTCATTTCACATTGTGTACAGGAGGAAGAGAGACTAAATCAAGATAAGACAGAAAGTGCTCACCAAGTGTAAACACCTCAATTTAGTAGCCACTCGTAGATGGACTTCTTCAGCAGAGTTTGCTCCAATGGTGATGGGACGCATCCTAATACCAAAGCTCATTTCACATCCCAAGCATGCCTAAAGCCTTACACCAATCTTAAGCCTTAATCAATCTACCAAAAAAAGTCCATAATCCAAGAAGCAAGCCCAGCAGTATGCCAGGCACACTTAGGGCATGTACCTTAGTAGTGCACCACCTAGACGCACCTAGATAGCGCACCTTTGTGGCACACTGACCCTGTTTTAGAAAATCCAACAAGCGTGCGTCCATTACACCTCCATGTCGATCAACCTCCACGTCGCTTGAGCTCCCCAAATTTTTGTCTCCCAGCCTTAGAAGTCTCTCTCCTACACATTTGGACGAGAGGCCTACCATTTTCCCATCAACCAGAGCACCTTGTTGGCTTCTCCAGCAGTGCCTACCCACTCGCCGAGATACCATCCCTGTTCTGGCCATCCACCCATAACCACGACATTCTGGCCACAACCCGAGCATCCATAGCACCCCAGCAACCCTCCTCCATTTGCCTCTATCGTCGTCAAGCACTGCTGGACCATCGCGAGCTGACGTCGGAGGTGTAACCATGCCGACGACAGCCTCGTGTGTGGCGCGCAAGACCAAATGCGCGAGAGTCAACAAAGTCACGGAAAAAAGCAATAAAGCGATGATAAAATGCGGGAGTCGCCATCTAGTCTACTTAAAAAACAAGAGACGAGGAAAACCATTTTTAAACACTAAAATTATGTAATAAACCAATGGAAAAGCTCAACATGAACTAGAAATTTGGGCAATGATCCTTGTTACACACGGGAAAGGTATTAGACACCCTTGTGCGCCCGAGAAATCGGCCTTTCATTTGTTTCTTGTTTACTTATATGGAAATGTCAACTTTTCAGCCTATTTCTGTACGCCCGAGGGCGATATGCAATGCAACGCTACATGCAAGTGGTGCCTTATGCTAAACATGAGTAGAGGGACTGTAGGATGTATCCTAATGCTCTAAAAGATCACTCAAGCCACAGATCGAATATCGGTGCAAAGATATTGCACGGATATAACCATAGATCTAGTAATATCGAGTGACTAACGTCCTCACTTGGCTACATGCAAAACCTAAGCTATCATGCATAAATAGGTATGAAATCAGACAGGAGTCACTCTGATATGTCCAGGAGAACACCCAAAGAAAACCATAAGCAAAGCAACTCAGGAACCATACTAAATATTAAGCCAAAAGCCACTGTTGTTGCACTAAAACAGGCAGGTGCGCCAGACTGGTGCTCTAGTCTGGTGTGCCACCTCACTTATGTGCTCTACTAGGGTGTGCCAGTAATGTGTGGCACTGAAGTGAGACCTAGAAATCACAGAGCAAACAATGAACTAGATTGATATGCTATGTGATATTAAACCTTGCAAACATGCCTAAGACCACCTAAATATGCACCCTAGATCTCTAGAAAATCTGATCACATATGGATTCATCTCTTTTCCTTAAGGTCATAAAGGAAAGACTGAAACCAAGACACCATGACATGGGTCTTGTGCTCAATGACAATAAGCCTCACACAAGACCATGAAACTCCTATTCTAATAAAAGCCAATGAAACTTAGCCATGCTACTTGAGTCTGGATCCTGGACTGGTGCAAAAGAGCTCTCTAGACAAGAGTCCAGAAAGGCACTCAGTCCACCAAACCCTAGTGGCAAGTCAACTTCACTAGATGCAAAACTAATGCAAACAGTGTTATTACATGATGAAATTATGCAAGAATGAACATGGTATATCAGAGATCAAACACCAGAAAGATCAGAGTCCAAAGCAAACAGAAAGGCATGCAAATCATGATGCAAAATATGCTGCTTACATCCTATGACCAGACTGGTGCGCCAGCCTGGTGCGCCAGGATGGTGCTCCAGTGATGTGCTCCAGCCTGGTGCGCCAGCTTGGTGCACTCCAGATACTTTGTTTCAGATTGCAATCTGATTTCAGAGCCTGGGCTAGGTGTGTGCAACTAATTATATGATTGATTATTCAGATCATTAACCTAGATGCTAGGAAACATAATTATACTAAATAATCAAGTCTAAAACATTCATTTCATTCTCTCTTTATATATGCATATTCATGGGTTCTCAAGGACTGCAACTACCTATGGAAGATTTTATGATTCATGCAACTACCTAGCTGAGTTAGGGAGTAGAGGGGCATGATGAAGCAAGCCTAGGGTTGCATCACAATCCATAATCCATGACCAATAACCTCATAGGATTGTGATACATTGCCCAAAAAGACCACACAGTGTAAGAAATCATCATGATAAACAAACAATGAATAGATAAAAGAGCATCATGAACACCCAATTTAAATAAAAAGGTGTAAGGAAACATCAACATATAAACATTATATCAGCCTAGTTGCAGTGTAAGTTTTATTCAGAGTATCATGCAATGCCCATGTGAAGATGAGTAAGGGAACTTACCTATTGTGTATTGTCCTTGGGTGGCTCGAGGTGTCACCTCCTTGTTACTTTGGACACAGCTAGGGGTGCTCAGGGATGCAAAAAGGGTGCTCTGAAAGTAGGGATACTGGTTGCTAAGAGTTGGTGAAGTTGCTAAGAGAAACCAAAGTGTTGCTCATTGGTAGCTTTTAAAGAAGATGAAGTTGTAAAGTCTTGGGATGCCAAAAGCCTTGGAAACCAACAGACTTGTGTAGATTCGTAGAGGAATATTCACAAGTGAAGGTTACAATCATAGAAGATGGACAGCCAACAGCCAGCACCCTGAAAAGTAGTTGTGCGCCATCTTGGTGCTCCACATTGGTGCGCCAGCTTGGTGCTCCACCTTGGTGCGCCATGATGGTGCTCCATATTGGTGCTCCATTATGGTGTTCCACATTGGTGTTCTCCACCTAGCTACCTGGAGTACTAATCAGACCAAGGGTTTGTTATAGGCTTAGGGTAACCAAGATGCCAGATAAAGTTCAAATGAGATTAGGCTTGCCGTATCCAAAGCAACATCTTCTGGAGAGTTCGCCTACGAGTTGTCTCAAAATCGAGGTGTCTACAGGAGGGACAACCAACCATACCACCAGGTAAGTCTTCTATCCATGCTGCACTCTCCTCTGTATTTTCCATAGTTTTATTGTGTGTCGTGGTATGTTTTCTTCATTTGCCTGTGAGATACATGCATGCCATTCATTTGTAAGTCGTTTCCGGCTGCCATCTTCAGTGAACCTCAAAGAAGGCCAAGGAGAGTCCACATCGCATTCGTCAGCATTGGCATAGCATGCTCTCCTCCCCTCTTGCTCCCTCAGTCTTCTGAAAGCATTGGAATGGGTCATCATAGCTCGTGACTGGGATTCATAGCCATGAATGACCAAAGAACCCAACAA
Organism: Posidonia australis; assembly: GCA_024699735.1. NCBI lineage: Eukaryota > Viridiplantae > Streptophyta > Magnoliopsida > Alismatales > Posidoniaceae > Posidonia > Posidonia australis. The sequence continues at coordinate 5,837 of JAMKQA010010947.1, forward strand.
TGGAGGAAGGAGATGGTTAGGAGCATCCGTGCATCTTAGGACCCCATTCAAGCATTAAGCCTCCTCATCATCATCCATTCTAGCTTCCTAGGCTTTAGTTGCTCGGTTCGATCGTCGGAATTCCGCCATTCCAGCGATCAGAGTATCTTTCTGGAACAAAGCATCTAAGGCACACCCCAATAGCACATCAAGTTGGCGCACTGTGTTGGAGCACCATGTTGGCACACCTAGATGACACACCAGGATGGTGCACCATTCTGACACACTTAGGTGGCGCACCTGATTGACGCACCTACTCTGTTCCAGTATGCAATCAGTGATCTTTCATCATGTTTTAAGTGTTGCCTCGAATGGTTTTGGCGTTGGTATTCCAGATCCTTCATCCTACATATTTAGACTACACTTTGGCATATCATTTAGCGTAGCACATGCATTCATTGGCATTTAATTTGTATACATTAGAGCAATGATGTGTACTATATCATGATCCTTGAACTAGGCATGGTGGCATTGTGTATATCCTTTGTGGATCGTATCAGTGCAAGTGCCTCAGTTCAAAACCGATGATGTAGCGTAGCTGAGCATTAGATAGCATACCATTTCACCCTACTTATCTCATCTGCATTGAAATATAATCAAGCATGTATTTTAGACATAAGCAAGTACATACATGCATTAGCAACACATGCGAGCAATAAGCCTAGGAAGACCAACTCGTCGAGCATATGAGAGTGTCTAACATCTTCCCCACATATAATAAGAATCCTTGTCCTTTCTCTGGCCCGTAGGGACTTAAGTGTCTCATTCTTTAGGCGTAGAGCATTGCATTATATTTGTATTATTTTTCCACATTCAGTTTTCCTCATCTTTTCGTTAAATAAACTAGATGGTGACTCCCATTTTCTTTTCTTACAACTTTCAACTTTCACCAGGGTTTTCGTTGTGACTTTGCTCAATCTCATGCGTCCAGCCTTTCACATCTCACATGAGTAATCGTCGGCATGGTTACACCTAGCATCTACTTCTAAGGATAAGGGCAAAAGAAAACTAAAACCTAATGAAGCTGCATTAAGTATAATAAAGGAAAACAAATCAATATTAGAAAATTAGATGCCAATAGATATTCAGATGTTGTAACGACCTAGTTTTGGAAGTGGTGTTTTGACCAGATGTTTTAATGAAATTCTAGGTCGTTAGATGCTGAGTCTCCTACGTTTAGTTGGAAATGTAGCTTTTGCATTTACACCTAGATTAGTGGGTTTCTGGCCTCTTGATGTTGTGTGGTTGTGATACTGTGCTAGCCCTCGTGGAAGTTCTAAGGGTTTGCTATGGTAGCAGATCTCTGTTTGCACGAGTCACATAGATGTGGAAGGTCGCGTGGTTTAGTCTCGTGCTATGGCTTCCTTCCCTTCTTTCTTTCTTTTCTTCTTCCTGTAGACACCCCGATTTTGAGGTAACTCATAGATAAACTTTCCAGATGTTGCTTTGGATGTGCCAAACTCAATCCCATCAGCTAAACCAACCACAAACCTATATCAAGCCCGCAGCCCAATTAGAAATTCAGACAGGTAGGGGAGAGCACCAAGTTAGAGCACCAATGTGGAGCACTGAGAAGGAGCACTACAGTGGCACACCTAGCTGGAGCACCAGTTAGGCACACCTATCTGACGAACCCTCCTGGCACACTAAGTTGGCGCATAGCCACTTCTCAGGCTGCTGGCTGTTGGCTTTCCACCTTCCATGTCTGTAACCTTCACCAACGAATATGCCATGGAATCTACGCCAGGCTCTTCGTTTACGAAGCTGCCTGCATTCCATGGGAGTTACCTTTACAAAATCCTATATAAGGACCCCCATGGGCAGCCATTTGGAGATCTTAAGCAAGTCATCTACTGATTCCAACAACTCATTCTCGTGTTCTTGAATATTCCGTTGCATTCTAAAGCACCTCCAGCCTTTCCAAAGCAACAGGGATCATATTATCTTGGGTTTTCTAAGAAGGAACACCTTAGACAAGGTAAGCCCCTCTCCTTTCTTTACTTTTAATCTTAGTTCTTGCATTGAATATAACATGCCTTGAACTTCACATATAATCTGATTTGTTGCTGTTTACAAGAGAGTTTTATGATAAGATGCTTGTTTCATATGCAAGATACTCTACATGTAAAATCTATATGATAAAAATATGCATCATGTAATTCCTGTGAGTTGTTTTTTTTCTTCTCTGTTTCTTTACACAAGGAACCATGATTCATGAACATGCATGCTATGAAATAAGCATCAAATAAAATCTCTGTATATTTATCATTTGCTTATGGCTGTTAGGTTCATCCATTCATTTCCTATCTTTTAGAATCCCATGCAAGTATTTCAGCCCATGATTTGCATGATTTGGAACCAAATAATAAAAGATTTCCAGTTGTTTGAATCTTATCATGTGTTCTATTTTTATCACCTGCATACCTGATCTGATTAAAGGAAATCATTGATCTCTGAAATCTGGACCAGATTCTGAGTCAGACCGCAGTCTGATTCAGGTTTTCTGGGGAGCACCATTCTAGAGCACCAATCTGGCGCACCAAAGTGGCGCACCTTACCAGAGCACCACTCTGGTGCACCAGACTGGTCAGAGAGCAAATCACCATGTTTACATCTCAAGCTGCATGGTTTCTCGGATGATTTTGACTCTGATTTTCCTGGTGTGGATTCTCTGATGTTATATGTCTTTGCATGCATGTTCTCAGCTTAAGATGATACTGTTTTAAGACTTTTTTACACTTTGCATGCTCAGCCCATGGTTGAAAACTGGTAGGCTGATTGCCCCTCACTCCTATATGGAGATTCTTATGCATCAGCCCATGATCCATGTGACATGGCCGAACTTGGTTGCTTTCATTTAGCATGAATAAAATGTGATCTTGTGTGAGGCTTGCAGCCCTTGAACACAAGGTCCATAAATCTTCTCATGCTTGCATTTTTCTAGATTTTCAAAGTATATTTTTCGAGTTTACAAAGACTTTGCATTGCATAGCATTCTGGAATACATTGCACTGCATGGATTTCTGTTGTTTTCCTCGACACATCTTCCTGGCCCCACTAGAGCACCTAGGTGGTGCACCAAACAGGCACATCAGTCTGTTTTTCAGTAGCACACAGTAGCTTTTCACATGGTTGTTAGCATGTTTTCTGGTTTTGATTTGCTCTTGGTTTTCTCTAGTTTTCTTCCTTGATATATCAGGAAGACCCAATTCTGTTTTTAGCCCATTCCATGCATGGTAGATCATATGTTGCATATAGTAAAGTAAGGATGAAAATCACTCGAAGTTCTTAGATCTTTGATCTTATTTATGCAATATCCTTGCATCAATGCTTGACCCGCGACACGAGTGATCGTTCTGAGCATTATGACACACCCCACATCCCATGCACTCCTGTTTAGCATAAGACACCATAGCATTGCATTGCATATCACCCTCAGGCGTACAGAAAAGGCTGAAAAGCCGACATTTCATATAAGTAAGCGAAAAACCCATAGAAAGACCGATTTTTCGGGCGTATGAGGGTGCCTAATACCTTCCTCGTGCATAACAGGGATCCTTGCCCATTTCTGGTTTAAGACCTTCTTTTCCATTGGCTTATTTGCATGATTTGAGTGTTTTAAGTGGTTTTCCTCGTCTTCCATTTTTAAATAGACTAGGTGGCGACTCCTGCATTTTTTATCATTATTTTTATTGATTTGCCGTGACTTTGCCGATCCTCGCGCATTTGACCTTTCGCACCAATCCTGACGCTATCGCCGGCATGGTTACACTTTCCTTCCTTTCTTTTTTTTCCCAGGCCCCACTCCTCCCTCCCCTTCATCATCTTCTTCTTCTTCTTCTTCTTCTTCTTCTTCTTCTTCTTCTTCTCGGTCATGACTCAGGGAGAGGGGGAATGAGAGAGAGAGCTGAGGGAGAGAGATGGCTGGAGAAGGGGGGAGACCATCATAGCGTAGAGGAGGAGAGGAGGAGCTTGTGGCCGGAGGAGGAGATGCATCACTCATCTCGTACCGCCGCATCTTCGGTGCCAGGTACACACCCCATAAGCTTTGTTTTGGTTTCTAATTTGATTCCTAAGTGTATGATAGTGTGTAGATGATTGTAAGACTTTTTGTAGAATTTAGTGAGCATTTATTCAACCATTTATGGTCGGATATGTATTGGCGGGTGAATAGTGCTCACCTAGCCTTGTTTGATGTTTTCTTGTGCCTCAGGCAACGAATCGCTATGATTCTTGACCCAATTTGTAACGCCCCGAACCCGGGCACGCTACCAAACAATAGCATCACAAGCCTAATTACACAATTACAGAATAAAAAGACTGTAACCAGGCTCACCTCTAGGATCTCGATGCGCGGCTAGAAACTCCGATTCCTGAACCGGAAACTGGCTGCACGCGGTCTGCACCTGAAACACACACAGCACGCGTGAGTGACATCTAAGTCACCCAGTACGCGCCCCCAAAACACCTAACTACAAGCAAGCACAATAAAACCAGAGA
>JAMKQA010010949.1:0-10876 GCA_024699735.1 Posidonia australis
TCTGTTAAGAATATACCACATCATTGTGTCAAGCAACGCGGTTCTACAAGAGAAGTCCATTCTATCAAGAATACACAACATCACCATGTGTATATATAGGGAACTATGTGGATTTATGAGGTGCAGGCGAGCCCATGTGTTTTTCCTAGGGATGGGTGTCTGCCTTGTGCACTTGACAAAATGTGTGAAGCTTAGCATTTGGAGACTTTGGAGTGTCGATGGGGCCATGAACCATTACCTTGAGTTCCTTGTGCTTAGCGCTTGGTCGACATTAGTATTGATGTGGTCAAGGTGTAGATGTGGTACATCCTAGATGATCAATCTCTATGGTGTCTTTTGACTATTCTTCCATGTCTTTATGCCGATCTCCTATGTGCCTGTAGACTTTGCATAGGGGCTTCCACTTAGTCTTCATGTCACTCGCCTATATGCCTATAGATTGTTCGACCAAGGTCTTCATGCTGATTTCTTGAGCACTTGTAAGTTGTTCGTTCAAGGTCTTCAACTCAACTCTAGTTCTTCTGCTAAGTCCTCAAGTCCATCAATCGGGTGTTTTCAAGTTATTTGCCCAATGCTTTTAGTCCAAATCGGGCTAAACAAAATATCCCACATAAGGATTCTCAAATTTCGATAGTTTATCAGTAGATCAACTATTGAAGTACAATTGATCAGCATGGTAATGCTCGTCCCGTAGTGGAGCACAGAGAGGCGTACTGTTCCTACAATGGTCATGTGTCACTTTAGTGGTAACTGTTGTCAACAACTGCTCTTGAAATCATGATGATGTCTACCACTTGAGAACTGTAGGGATTTTTTGGGGTGAAAGAAGGTGGTAATTTCAAATTTCAAAAACACCTTTTTGGATTTAAGCAATAGCTACCCATGCCCTTTGGAGTCCTCAGGGCACTTATGTAGGTACTAATCAACAAATATATAACCATAGGAGGGGGCTCTACCTTTTACCTTTGCTTTTTGCGAGTTCGAACTTTTGAGTGTTTACACTTTGCCTTCAAATTTTCTCCCTTCTTTATGTTCAATCTTCTGAAATGGTTTGTGCTGGTCACACACAAGGTAGTCTATGGCAAGAGTTCAGTGTTGGTGGATCCATCAAAGGAACTAGGCATGCCTAAAAGGAGGAGCTCGAGTTGGTCTCTGTGGAAGGGGCTCCAACGGGACATTGGGTGGTGCAAGCCCCTGAAGATGAAGATGATGCACCCCTCCGATGATGAAGGAGGGTCTTGATGGAGTAGCCCATAGCTTCCTCATCTTCACTGCTAGAAAATTTGAATTTTGCGAGGACAGATAAGGAGGACATATAGTTAGGATTTAGCGAGGACATGACCTCGCTATAATATAACGAGGACATATAATTAGGATTTAGCGAGGACATGACCTCGCTATAATATGGTGAGTATTTAGAGAGAATTTTTATTTACAATGACCTTATTTTTTATTTAGCGAGGACGTAGTGAGTACATGTCCTAACTAAATCAGATCTGAAATACCCAGACGCGGGTTATTTTTCCCCTTTCTTCTTACCCTAATACTCACTCATCCGCCTCCTCCTCTGCCCCTTTCTTACTCTCACTCGTTCGCCTCCTCCTCCATTGTAGCACCTCCTTTACCTCCACTGACATGCTTCGACGTGTGCCTCCTTCTCCTCCACTGCAGTGCCTCCTTCGATGTCCTACGCTACCTCTGCAGCGCCTCCTCGACAGCATAGCCGCTAGACATAGCCTCCTCCCATAGCCTCCTCCACCTCCCACCAACTGTCGGGTATAGCCTCCTCGTCCTGTTGACACAACCTCCTCCTCCTACAGGTTAGATTACCCAATATTACCACTATTGAAAGAGGCTGAGGCAATATGTAGCGTCTGCAATGTTGATTCTCGTGGCATGAAATCATTGGATGCTCTAGCAACTGCACTTTTCTTTGAACAACATCAAACCACTTATTTTAGAAACAATTTTTTTTTTTTTGGTTATTTGACAGATATCTATGTGAATAGTAGAAGAATACTTGAAAATGTTATCTGAATTGTGGCTCATGTAGCAAATTAAATTGTTGCCTTTGAAATTCTTAGCAATGGATCATTCAAGTGCTTGACTGTATTGACGAGTTAATGACACTCGATCGCCATAGCCAGATTCAAGTGTCTCAATGACATTAACTTTGATGTTATTGATGAAGCCTTCAAGATTAGTAAATGTTGTAGTGGAATCAATCCCATTGAACCTTTTGTTCTCCTTAATATCGACCAGCCTAGTTGACCTGTGAATGGAGAAGAGGAAGAAGCATAAAAGAGTTGGATACATCTGCTAAATTGTGAAACTATATCAAGTCATTTAGCATAAGAGCACTACCAAAAGGGTGCAGTTGCGAGGAAACTTATTACGTTCCTTCAATAAAACGTTCACCCTCTTCATAAATTTCATTAGTTGTGTCTTGCCAACCATCATCAATGATCAAAAGCTTTGCTGGAATTCCTCCACTAGGTAAACTATAGATAACATCCTCTTTAACAATTTAGAGTCCCCAATAATGACAAAAAAGTTTCATAGATTAAGTGGTAATCACTTAATTCAAGGAAGGTCTATGTTTAGCATTGCTCATATATTTTCATGAAAATAGATTACCGCTTACTTTTAGAGGTCCTTTGTCACATCCTAAATTTCCCATAACAATTTAAATAAATTGAATTACAGGAAATTAAAGCTAAACAAGAAATATCAAACTACTAGGAACCTGTGTGTGCAGCTACGAGACTCTAGATTATATGCACTATGCTAAATCCTCTACATGCCTGCACCTGCAATCAAAAAAAGAAGAAGAGGAAAGTGTGAGTGACAAAAGTCACCCAACACACATCCCACAAAAACGACGGGAAAACGAAATCATAATTAATTTTCCTTTAAATTCATTTCGCAAACCATTTTCTTTCAAATCTCGCAAGCCAGGCCCACACCGGCCAAAACCACAAATGGGGCTCTACATGCCAAAAACCACCAGCATGACCCTCAATGGCCAAAACCACACATAGTGAGTCAGGAAGTCCGGTGCCAGGCAACCAAACTCTGGCCACAAGCAGTCCACCGAGGAGCAACTACAACGTTCTGTACTGCCACGATGAAGCCACCCTGTGCAGGAGCAATCATCGTCCCGTGATTCTCCCTATCTGGAGAACCCTCATAAAATCAACCCCTCCTTGGGGAGGCTGTCTTGTCTCTCAGGACGCTACCAGCTACGGGACACATGTCCGACCCACACTAGTCACCATAGGGTATGCCTCCTCAAGGCGTCCTTTACACACGATGCTTAGGAGGGAGTGTTATACCTCTACATCCGACAACACCCGAGCCTTAGTACTCATAGCGACAATAGGAGTATCATATCTCTCCATCATGCCATAAGACACCTCAACCCGCGGACCACAACCCTAGTTTTGAGACGACAGTCATGGAGTTTCATACCTTCAAGACCCGACGTCCCTCAGCCTTAAGTATCTCGGCCCCCCGACCTCAACCAGGGAGACGCATCCAATCACTCGAGAATGTCGTCACATTCCCTAGTCCTAACAACATGGTCTCACACTATCTCGGCCCACACATAGAAAATTAGGAAAACCATTTTCCAAAATGGGCCAACCATTTCGTTGAAACCATTTTGTGCTTTTGAAAACTCTTCCGAAACCTCAGCTAAACAACGCATCAGGTGTCCCAAGGGACCACCATTGACGGCCCACAATCCCATCTTAAAGGGACAATACAAAGCAATTCGAAAAACCCTCGTAAATCACATTTTATAAACATATTTGGGCCTTTATTTGGTATGCCAAAAATCCTTGGTTCAGTAGACCAATTTGGATCGGTTGACCAAATCAAGTCAACAGTCAACACTCAGGTCAAAATCGGTATACTAAAGATGGTTCAGTTGACCAAAATCCACTGATTTGGTCGACCGTCCAAAATCGAACTATAGAATTTCGGTCAGAGGACTATACTGATAGAAAAATGGCATATCGAAATTTTTGGTATGCTGATTTCTATGAAAAATAGAAAATAGTCCAAACCCTACTATTAAAAATCGCCTTACTGGGACCAACAACCGGACCTCAAAAACAACACCAAAAATTTCACATAAAACATAAGATGTAGACCCTTGAATCTACTCCAAAATCTAATAAACAAAACCAAAAACCATTCACCATGCATCAAGATATAAATTCACAAAGGCAGGAGGGTTAAAACGACTTAAAACTCAACTACTGCCATTAACACTCACAAATACCTTCATAAATACTCATAAAATCCCAATAAATTCTAGGAATGTAAATTTACCTAGATTTCATGCAATCCTATCAATTTCTACCATTTTCATACTCTCTATTCAAGGGTTAGAGGTGCGTACCTGCAATGCGCATTCCAACAACCCAACTCCGGTGATATGACGTGTCCACGACCACTCCACGATCTCAGGGACGCCACTCCGGAGTTCCACGCACCACCACACACCGCCGCACACCTCCACCGACTCTCTAGCACACCGAACAGGAGAGGAGAAGGTGGGGGTGAATCGGGTGGAGTGAGAGAGAAGGAGAGGACGAGTGAGGAAGGAGAAGAAGATGGTGTGCTCGGGATGGGAAGAGGAGTGCACAGGGAAGAAGAGGAGAAGACGTGCAGAGGAAGAGTTGTCTGCCGTTGTGACCATGCCAGTGGAACCCTGCATGGCTCTCCCCTACCAGGTGCATGGAAACACACGAGGAGACCCGATATGGTCACGACGAAGATGGTGAATCTAGAGAAGAAGACTAGACTCGGAGACACCAAGGGAAGATAAGAAAGGATAAGGAAAGGAGTCACCACCTAGTCTTTTAATGGAAAGACGAGGAAAACCAAGCACACAAGAAAATCAAGAAGCAAACAAGATGCAGAAAACATGTGTGCTCCGTGCTTAATGGATATAATGCACAAATGAATGTGGGCCAAAGAAAGGGTAAGGATTTTGGTTACGCATGGGGAAGGGGTTAGGTAACCCCATGCGCCCGAGAAAACTCGGTCTTTCTAGGTTTCCTACTTGTCAATCATCTAATGGGTGTGTGCTTGCCTATTCTGAATGCTCATGCTAAAGATGACTAGAAAACATTCCAAATCAAAGAAAAGAAATGAAATAAAGGGAAAAAGTTAATCTAAGGGTCAAATGTAGTCATTGAGAATGCCGCTTTACTGTACGCCCTTGGGCGATGAGGAAAATCTTGAAAGTTGAGAGATTCATGGAAAGCGTCTCGCAAATCAGCGGCAATTTGGATAATCTGAGAAAATCAAATTGGGGAAAATAATCCTCTTTTCGAGACCATGCCGACTTTGTCAAGCCTTTTACTATACGCCCTTGGGCAATGGAAAGCCAAATCAAATCTAAAGATGCGAAAATCAGAAAGAATCTGGGAGACGGCGAGAAAGTCAAGCTCGAAAAGAGTTGGAAAAGCATGCACGAAATAAAAAAGAAAAGGCAAGAAAATTGCATGAAAAAGTGAGACAAAATGTGCAAAATGCTTGTGTGAGTGTAAAAATACGAATTCCAGGGGCCTTTGTGCAAAAAACCCAAATTTTGAATAAAAATTGAAATTCTGAAGCCTAAATCATAGGAAAACACATTCTATGCAATTATGAAGAAATCTGGGGTCAAATGTGCAAACATGTGCATTTCTGGTCAAATTGAAGGTTCCTAGGGGTTAAAACGCAATTCTGCCACTAAAACATGCATTTAGTGCAATTCAGTGGAAATTCAGGGTAAAATATGCAAGAAAAAGGATCCAAGAAGGTTTCAGGGGCAAAACAGTAAATTTACCCTAGAAAACAAGCATTCAGTGTGAAATCTGTAAAGTGTGGGGGCTAAAATGCAATTTAACAAAAAAAAACAATGCATTTAGAAGAGTTTCTGTGAAGTTCGGGGGTTTAAATGCAATTTATTCAGCAAAATATGCATTCAGAATGATTTTCAATAAAGTTCAGGGTCTAAAATGCAATTTAACCAACAAAATATGCATTCAGAATGATTTTCAATAAAGTTCAGGGTCTAAAATGCAAAGACATTGGATTAATATGCATAAAAAAGATACTTTGGGGGGGTTTTTGTTAAACTTTTAAACCTGGGAAACATTATTTTGAATGTTCAGGGAGCATAATGCAATATTTTCAATTAAAACTTTATTCAAACGATTTATGAAAAAATGATTCAGGACCTAAATGTAAGAAAATGATCTATTTGAAATAAAGAAAAGGACCTAATTGTAACAGATTAGAAAATTCAGAAGTTTATTAAAATAAAAAATGTTTTTTAATTTTTTAAAAGAAAATGACAACGGCGGTTGTCGACGACGGAGCTCCGCCGTCGACGACCGCTGGAGAGGCAATCCGAGGCTTTCTCGTGGTCTGATGTCCGACAATCAGAGGCTTTCCCGTGGGAAGCAAGAAGAAGAAGAAGGGAGAAGATCCAATGACTTGGATTAAGGTTCCAACAGTGGGAGTGGGCCTCCCACCTACCTCACCGTTGAGGCACTCTGGCGACGGCGTCGGGGAAGAAGGGAGATTGCTGGAGCTACGGTGCGGCGATCCGGAGGTCACAGAGGCTTTGAGGCATCGAGAGGAGCCTTTTTCTTCTTCCAGAAGCGACTATGGTGGATGATGACGTGGAGGGGAGCTCCGCCTGTAGTTGACGTCTTTTCCTCCGGCGAGCGAGGTCGCGGGCGTGTTCTAGTGGTCGTGGTGTGGATCTGAAGGCTCTGGAGTACCGAGGGCATGCCATGGAAGCTTTCTAGAGGCTCGGAGTGGTGCAGAGTGGCTGGAGGCGTGCGTTCCTGTTCTGGCTTCGATCATCTTCTCCGGTGACAGCGGGAACGACGCGATTCCGGCGATCCTCTGGTGGAGACCTCCGCAGCAATCAGAATGGGAATTGGAGGGGCGAAAAAGCAAGAGGTAGGCTAGGAGAGGTAGACCTAGGTTTCTAAGACCAAGGACAAGCCCAAGACCAGCACCCCCACCTATATAGCCGGAAAACGGCGATGGTGAGGTCCGGGGTGCGATTTCAACCAGAGGAGGCCCTTAGCTTGATTGGAAACGATCCAGAAAGACTAAGGAAGCTCTAGGAAACTAAATTCGAAGCTAAATGAGGTTGGAAAAGGGCGTACCTAGCCTGACGACACACTTCTCCTCCGCAACATGCCAGAAGTGGCCTGAATTCTCCACTTCTCACCTCTGCGAGCCCCTCTCTCTTTCAAGATTTCTCCTTCGCTCTGGAATTCTCTGTTTTTCTCTCGCAAAAGGATAACCTTTTCACCTCTACCTCTGCTACTCCTTTTATAGGTGAAGCTCCGGCGGCTGTAACAACCTGTAACAAACTCAACCAAATCCTAACAACTAACCAACTCTGTAACAAACTAAGAAGCCTCCTAACAGACTAACCACTTGTAACAACCTTGCTGTCCCCCGCCCACCCCACTGCCTGCCCAAGCACCGACAGTGATCGACGGTTGTGATGAGGGAACCGGCCAGGTGCATATGTCCAGTGCGGCTGCATGGTGTGCCTAAGAGGTGCGCCTGTTTGGTGCGCCAGATATGTGCACCAGTGAAGTGCGCCTGTCTAGTGCACCAGATAGGTGCGTCAGAGAGGTGCGCCTGCATGGCCCTGGATCACGGCTCAGACCATTTACAGTTGAGTTTGGCGTTCTCTATCTCTAGGACTAAACCAAGGTTTGAGTTCATTTGTGATTAAAAGCCCAGCTACCACAATTCCAGCCTGTAGACTTGCAAAACTGGGGTGTCTACAGATGCCCTTCCCTGAGCGAGGTCGGAGGACGAGTGAGACAGAGACTGATGCTCAGGGTTGACAAAGACACCCCACCTGAAACCGCAAAAAAGAGTTAGTTACTGGCAACCAGCTTCTAGTTAGTGAATGCACTAGAAGTCCTATCGCCATAGCTGAAGCTAAATAGAGAAACCAATAGAAATGACAAGTTGACGACCAACCAGCTCCTAAAAGACATGACTGGTTATCACACTTGTCGGAAAAGCGTTGAACATGACTCACGGTGCTTGCTGACCGAAAACTAACTGGTAACGGAAGTCATCCGGGTAGTTCGAGCTACCAGGCCAAAGGAGAGATAGAACAAGGAAAGTGGGGAATTCATCAAGCATCATAAGGATTACCTGGGTAGTTCGGGATACCAACCCAAAGGAAGGAGGCAAACAGTTTGCTTTGATTCCGTCTATTAGGAGCGACACTCAAAACAAAAAGAGGGGCACTGAGGTTCGTCCAGATGGACTGAACCAGGGATGGGAACATCTATACTACATCTAGAAGTGTAGACAGGAGAAAAAAGGAGGCCTTGATTCCGTCCGTCCGGATAGGAATTCAAAGGAGAGAAGGAAGCTCCGAGGATCGTCCGTTCGGATTGAACCAGGGAAAGGAACATCTAGACTCCGTCTAGTAGTCTAGAAGAAAGAAAAGGAGATGCTTTGAATCCGCCTGTCTGGAGAGAAATTCGAAGGCGAAAGGGTTCCGAGGTTCGTCCGTCCGGATCGAACTAGGGAAAGGAACATCTAGACTTCGTTCGGTAGTCTAGAAGAAAGAAAAGGAGATGCCTTGAATCCGTCCATTTGGATAGGAATTCGAAGGCAAAAAAGGTTCCGAGGTTCGTCCGTCCGGATCGAACCAGGGAAAGGGACATCTAGACTCCGTCCAGATCGAACCAGCGAAAGGAAAATCTAGACTCCGTCCGGTAGTCTAGAAGAAAAGGAGATGCCTTGAATCCGTCCGTCCGGATAGGAATTCGAAGGCAAAAGGGTTCTAAGGTTCGTTCATTCGGATCAAACCAGGGAAAGGAACATCTAGACTCCGTCCAGTAGTCTCGAAGAAAGAAGAGGAGATGCCTTGAATCTGTTCGTTTGGATAGGAATTCGAAGGCGAAAGGGTTCTGTGGTTCGTCTGTCTGGATCGAACCAGGGAAAGGAACATCTAGACTCGGTCCGGTAGTCTAGAAAAGAAAAGGAAATGCCTTGAATCCGTCCGTCCAGATAGGAATTCAAAGGCAAAAGGGTTCCAAGGTTCGTCCGTCTGGATTGAACCAAGGAAAGGAACATCTATACTCCGTCCAGTAGTCTAGGAGAAAGAAAAGGAGATGCCTTGAATCCGTCCATCTGGATAGGAATTCGAAGGTGAAAGGGTTCCGAGGTTCGTCCGTTCAGATCGAACCAGGGAAAGGAACATCTAGACTCCGTCCGATAGTCTAGAAGAAAGAAAAGGAGATGCCTTGAATCCGTCCGTCTGGATAGGAATTCGAAGGCGAAAGGGTTCTGAGGTTCGTCCTTCTGGATCGAACCAGGGAATGGAACATCTAGACTTCGTCTCGTAGTCTAGAAAAGAAAAGGAGATGCCTTGAATTCGTCCGTCCGGATAAGAATTCGAAGGCGAAAGGGTTCCGAGGTTCGTCCGTCTAGATCGAACTAGGGAAAGGAACATCTAGACTCTGTCTGCATCGATCCAGGGAAAGGAACATCTAGACTCCGTCCGGTAGTCTAGAAGAAAGAAAAGGATATGCCTTGAATCCGTCCGTCCGTCCGGATAGGAATTCGAAGGCGAAAGGGTTCTGAGGTTCATCCGTCCAGATCGAACCAGGGAAAGGAACATCTAGACTCCGTCTGGTAGTCTATAAAAGAAAAGGAGATGCCTTGAATTCGTCTGTCCGGATAGGAATTCGAAGGCGAAAGGGTTCCGAGGTTCGTCTGTCCGGATCGAACCAGGGAAAAGAACATCTAGACTCCGTCCGGTAGTCTAGAAGAAAGAAAAGGAGATGCCTTGAATCCGTCTGTTTGGATAGGACCTCAAAGGTGAGAGGGGTGCCTTGATTCCGTCCATTCAGATAGGACCTCAAAGGCGAGAGGGGTGCCTTGATTCCGTCCGTGCGGATAGGACATTAAAGCCTAAAGGGGGTGCCTTGATTCCGTTCGTCTGGATAGGACCTCAAAGGCGAGAGGGGGTGCCTTGATTCTGTCCGTTCGGATAGGACCTCAAAGACGAGAGCGGTGTCTTGATTCCGTCCGTCCGGATAGGACCTCAAAGGCGAGAGAGGGTGCCTTCATTCCGTCCATTCGGATAGGACCTCAAAGACGAGAGGGGGTGCCTTGATTCCGTCCGTCCGGATAGGACCGCAAAAGCGAGAGGGGGGGCCTACTCCAGCCACTTTGTCAAAGTAAGCTAGTTTCAACATGGAAGAAAGTCCGTATGTACAGATGAGCTGACGACCACAATCACTGGTTGATAGGCCAATTAGCTCACTAAAGACTGAAGAATACCTGTCGCGTTGCATAAAGACGATGGGTCCTAGGAACTTCTGTAGACAACGTATTCGATGGACCTCTTCCAAAGCGGAAAACATGATGAGACGGTTTCCAGAATCGGGCGGCTGCACACAGGAAGTATCAGGAAACCTCCACCTTCGCGATATCCAGAAGCTTTAAAGAGATTCCCCAAATCCACAGCTTGTCGCAATCACTTTTATTCAACTGCCTAATCCATGCTTGGAGCACTTCTGAGCAGTGTGTGGGCACCACCATCGTAGGGAAACCCATGATCTGTAAGGCACTTCAGCTTTCTTGGCCCGAGACTCCTCAGAAAGGGCAAACGATCTCCTATAGTTGTCACGCCCCAAATTTTCCACAATAATTTAAACAAATTAAATTACGGGAAAACTAAAGCTAAACAATAAAATATCAAACCACCAGGAAAACCTGTGTGTGCGGCTAGCAGACTCCAGACTATATGCACTACGCTAAACCAAACGCATGCCTGCACCTGCGAACAAAACCACCAGGAAAACGCATG
>JAMKQA010010951.1:0-13984 GCA_024699735.1 Posidonia australis
TCCGGAGGTGACCCGAGTCGTTGGTTCTTTATAGCTTAGGACCAACTATCATTACTTTTCTCTAGACTCCTCTGATTCGTAGGTGATCCGAGTCGTTGGTTCCATATAGCCTTGGACCAACCATCCATCCTTTTCTCGAGACTCCTCTGACCCGGAGGTGATCCGAGTCGTTGGTTCCTTACAACCTAGGACCAACCATCCATCCATTTCTTGAGACTCCTCTGATCCGATTGAGATCCGAGTCGTTGGTTGCTTATAGCCTAGGACCAACCATCTATCCTTTCCTCGCGACTCCTCTGATCCAATGGTGATCCGAGTCGTTGGTTCCTAATTGCCAAGGACCAACCATCTATCCTTTTCTCGAGGCTCCTCTTATCCGGAGGTGACCCGAGTCGTTGGTTCTTTATAGCTTAGGACCAACTATCATTACTTTTCTCTAGACTCCTCTGATTCGTAGGTGATCCGAGTCGTTGGTTCCATATAGCCTTGGACCAACCATCCATCCTTTTCTCGAGACTCCTCTGACCCGGAGGTGATCCGAGTCGTTGGTTCCTTACAACCTAGGACCAACCATCCATCCATTTCTTGAGACTCCTCTGATCCGATTGAGATCCGAGTCGTTGGTTGCTTATAGCCTAGGACCAACCATCTATCCTTTCCTCGCGACTCCTCTGATCCAATGGTGATCCGAGTCGTTGGTTCCTAATTGCCAAGGACCAACCATCCATCCTTTTCTCGAGAATCCGCTGATCTGGAGGTGATCCGTGTCGTTGGTTCCTCATAGCATAGGACCAACCATCATTCCTTTTCTCGAGACTCCTCCGATTCGGAGCTGATCTGAGTCATTGGTTCCTTATAGCCTAGGACCAACCATCCATCCTTTTCTATAGACTCCTCTGATCCGGAGGTGATCTGAGTCGTTGGTTCCTTATAGCCTAGGACCAACCATCTATCCTTTCCTCGAGACTCCTCTGATTCAGAGGTGATCCGAGTCATTGGTTCCTTATAGCTTCAGACCAACCATCATTCCTTTTCTCGAGACTCCTCTGATTCGGAGGTGATTCGAGTCATTGGTTCCTTAAAGACTACGACCGATCCTCCATCCCATTCTCGTGTCTCCTCTGATCCGAAGGATTTCCGTGTCGTTGGTTCCGTATAGCCTAGGACCAACCATCTATCCTTTCCTCGAGACTCCTCTGATCCGGAGGTTATCCGTGTTGTTCGTGCCATATAGCCTTCGACCAACCATCTATCCTTTTCTCGAGACTCCTCTGATCCGGAGGTGATCCGAGTCGTTGGATCCTTATAGCCTAGGACCAACCACCAATCGTTTTCTCAAGACTCCTCCAATCTGGTCGTGATCCGAGTCGTTGGTTCCTTATAGCCAAGGACCAACCATCATTCCAATCCTCGATACCCCTTTGATCCAGGGGTCATCGGAGTCGTTCGTTCCTTATAACCTAGGCCTAACCACTTATCCATTTCTCGAGACACCTCTAATCCGGAGGAGATCCGTGTTGTTGGTTCCTTATAGCCTAGGACCAACCATCCTTCCTTTTCTCGAGACTCTGCTGATCCGGAGGTGATCCAAGTCGATAGTTTCATATAGCCTTGGACCAACCATCCATTCTTTTCTCGAGACTCCTCTGATCCAGAGGTGATCCGAGTCGTTGGTTCATTACAGCCTCGGACCAACCATCCATCCTTTTCTGAAGACTCCTCTGATCCGTTTCAGATCCGAGTCGTTTGTTGCTTATAGCCTAGGACCAACCATCTATCCTTTCCTCGAGACTCCTATGATCCGGAGGTGATCCGAGTCGTTGGTTTTTTTTTAGACTAGGACCAACCATCGATCCATTCCTCGAGACTCCTCCGATCCAAAGGTGACCCGTGTCGTTGGTTCCTTATAGCCTAGGACCACCTACCTATCCTTTTCTCGCGACTCCTCTGATCCAAAGGTGATCCGAATCGTTGGTTCCTAATAGCCTAGGACCTACCATCCATCCTCTTTTCAAGACTCAGCTGATCCAGAGGTGATCCGTGTCGTTGGTTCCATCTAGCATAGGACCAACCATCATTCCTATTCTCGAGACTCCTCTGATTCCGAGGTGATCCGAGTCGTTGGTTCCATATTGCCTTGGACCAACCAACCATCCTTTTCTCGAGACTGCTCTGATTCGGAGGTGATCCGAGTCGTTGGTTCCATATAGCCTAGGACCAACCATCCATCCTTTTCTCGAGACCCCTCTGATCTGGAGGAGATCCGAGTCGTTGGTTCCTTATAGCCTAGGACCAACCATCTATCCTTTCCTCGAAACACCTCCGATCCGGAGGTGATCCGAGTCGTTGGTTTTCTTATAGCCTATGACCAACCATCGATCCATTCCTCGAGACTCCTCCGATCCAGTGGTGATCCGAATCGTTGGTTCCGTATAGCCTAGGACCACCCACCTATAATTTTCTCAAGACTCGTCTGATCCAAAGGTGATCCGAGTCGTTGCGTCCTAATAGCCTTGGACCAACCATCCATCCTTTTTTCGAGACTCCGCTGATCCAGAGGTGATCCGTGTCGTTAGTTCCTCATAGCTTAGGACCAACCATCATTCCTTTTCTCTAGACTCCTCCGATTCGAAGGTGATCTGAGTCATTGGTTCTTTATAGCTTAGGACCAACAACCTATCCATTTCTCGCGACTCCTCTGATCGAAAGGTGATCCGAGTCGTTGGTTCCTAATTGCCTAGGACCAACCATCCATCCTTTTCTCAAGACTCCGCTGATCCAGAGGTGATCCGTGTCGTTGGTTCCTCATAGCTTAGGACCAACCACCACTCCTTTTCTCGAGACTCCTCGGATTCGGAGGTGATCCGACTCGTTGGTTCCTTATAGCCTTGGACCACCAATCTATCCTTTTCTTGCGACTCCTCTGATCCAAAGGTGACCCGAGTCGTTGGTTCCTAATAGCCTAGGACCAACCATCCATCCTTTTCTCGAGACTCTGCAGATCCGGAGGTGATCCGTGTCGTTTGTTCCATATAGCTTAGGACCAACCATCATTCCTTTTCTCGAGACTCCTCTGATTCGGAGGTGATCCGAGTCATTGATTCCTTATAGCCTTGGACCAACCATCCATCCTTTTCTCGAGACTCCTCTGATTCGGAGGTGATCCGAGTCGTTGGTTCCATATAGCATAGGACCAACCATCCATCCATTTCTCGATACTCCTCTGATCCAATTGAGATCCGAGTCGTTGGTTCCCAACAGCCTAGGACCAACCATTTATTCTTTCCTCGAGACTCCTATGATCCGAAGGTGATCTGAGTCGTTGGTTCTTTTTTCGCCTAGGACCAACCATCGATCCATTACTCAAGACTCCTCCGATCCAAAGGTGATCCGAGTCGTTGGTTCCTTATAGCCTTGGACCACCAACCTATCCTTTTCTCGTGACTCCTCTGATCCAAAGGTGATCCGAATCGTTGGTTCCTAATCGCCTAGGACCAACCATCCATCCTTTTCTCGAGACTCTGCTGATCCGAAGGTGATCCGTGTCGTTGGTTCCTTATAGCTTAGGACCAACCATCATTCCTATTCTCGAGACTCCTCGTATTCGGAGGTGATCCGAGTCGTTGGTTCCATATAGCCTTGGACCAACCATCCATCCTTTTCTCGAGACTCCTCTGAATCGGAGGTGATCCGAGTCGTTGGTTCCTTATAGCCTAGGACCAACCATCCATCCTTTTCTCGAGACTCCTCTGATCCGATGGAGTTCCGAGTCGTTGGTTCCTTATAGCCAAGGACCAACCATCTATCCTTTCCTCGAGACTACTATGATCCGAAGGTGATCCGAGTCGTTGGTTTTTTTTTAGCCTAGGACCAACCATCGATCCATTCCTCGAGACTCCTCCGATCCAGAGGAGATTCGAGTCATTGGTTCCTTACAGCCTAGGACCACCAACCTATCCTTTTCTCGCAACTCCACTGATCCAAAGGTGATCCGAATCGTTGGTTCCTAATAGCCTAGGACCAACCATCCATCCATTTCTCGAGACTCTGCAGATCCGGAGGTGATCCGTGTCGTTGGTTCCTTGTAGCTTAGGACCAACCATCATTCCGATTCTCAAGACTCCTCGGATTCAGAGGTGATCCGAGTCGTTGGTTCCTTATAGCCTTGGACCAACCATCCATCCTTTTCTCGAGACTCCTCTGAATCGGAGGTGATCCGAGTCGTTGGTTCCTTATAGCCAAGGACCAACCATCCATCCTTTTCTCGAGACTCCTCTGATCCGATGGAGATCCGAGTCGTTGGTTCCATATAGCCTAGGACCAACCATCTATCCTTTCCTCGAGACTCCTATGATCCGAAGGTGATCCGAGTCGTTGGTTTTTTAGCCTAGGCCCAACCATCGATCCATTCCTAGAGACTCCTCCGATCCAGTGGTGATCCGAATCGTTGGTTCCGTATAGCCTAGGACCACCCACCTATACTTTTCTCAAGACTCGTCTGATCCGAAGGTGATCCGAGTCGTTGCGTCCTAATAGCCTTGGACCAACCACCCATCCTTTTCTCGAGACTCCGCTGATTCGGAGGTGATCCGTGTCGTTGGTTCCTCATAGCTTAGGACCAACCATCATTCCTTTTCTCGAGACTCCTCCGATTCGGAGGTGATCTGAGTCGTTGGTTCCTTATAGCCTAGGACCACCAACCTATCCTTTTCTCGAGACTCTGCTGATCCGGAGGTGATCCGTGTCGTTTGTTCCTTATAGCTTAGGACCAACCATCATTCCTTTTCTCGAGACTCCTCTGATTCAGAGGTGATCCGAGTCATTGGTTCCTTATATCCTTGGACCAACCATCCATCCTTTTCTCGAGACTCCTCTGATTCAGAGGTGATCCGAGTCGTTGGTTCCTTATAGCCTAGGACCAACCATCCTTCCATTTTTCGAGACTCCTCTGATCCGATGGAGATCCGAGTCGTTGGTTCCCAATAGCCTAGGACCAACCATTTATCCTTTCGTCGAGACTCCTATGATCCGAAGGTGATCCGAGTCGTTGGTTTTTTTTCAGCCTAGGCCCAACCATCGATCCATTCCTCGAGACTCCTCCAATCCAGAGGAGATCCGAGTCGTTGGTTCCTTATAGCCTAGGACCAACCATCCTTCCTTTTCTCAAGACTCCGCTGATCCGGAGGTGATATGAGTTGTTGGTTCCATATATCCAAGGACCAACCATCTATCCTTTTCTCGAGACTCCTCTGATCCGGAGGTGTTCAGAGTCGTTAGTTCCTTATTGCTTAGGACCAACCATCATTCCTTATCTCGAGACTCCTTTGATTCAGAGGTGATCCGAGTCGTTGGTTCCATATAGCCTTGGACCAACCATCCATCCTATTCTCGAGACTCCTCTGATCCGGAGGTGATCCGAGTCGTTGGTTCCATACAGCCTAGGACCAACCATCCATCCTTTTCTTGAGACTCCACTGATCCGATTAAGATCCGAGTCGTTGGTTGCTTATAGCCTAGGACCAACCATCTATCCTTTCCTCGAGACTCCTATGATCTTGAGGTGATCCGAGTCGTTGGTTTTTTTTTAGCCTAGGCCCAACCATCGATCCATTCCTCGAGACTCCTCCGATCCAAAGGTGATCCGAGTCGTTGATTCCGTATAGCCTTGGACCACCCACCTATCCTTTTCTCGAGACTCCTCTGATTCGAAGATGATCCGAGTCGTTGGTTCCTAATAGCCAAGGACCAACCATCTATCCTTTTCTCAAGATCCCGCTGATCCAGAGGTGATCCGTGTCGTTGGTACCTAATAGCATCGAACCAACCATCATTCCTTTTCTCGAGACTCCTCTGATTCGAAGGTGATCCGAGTCATTGGATCCTTATAGCATAGGACCAACCATCCATCCATTTCTCGAGACTCCACTGATCCAGAGGAGATCTGAGTCGTTGGTTCCTTATAGCCTTGGACCAACCATCTATCCTTTCCTCGAGACTCCTCTGATTCAGAGGTGATCCAAGTCGTTGGTTCCTTATAGCTTCGGACCAACAATCATTCCTTTTCTCGAGACTCCTCTGATTCGGAGGTGATCCGAGTTGTTGGTTCCTTATAGCTTCTGACCAACCATCATTCCTTTTCTCGAGACTCCTCTGATTCGGAAAGTGATCCGAGTTGTTGGTTCCTTATAGCCTAGGTCAAACCATCCATCCTTTTCTCGAGACTCCTCCGATCCAGAGGAGATCCGTGTCGTTGGTTCCGTTGAGCCTAGGAACACCCACCTGTCCTTTTCTCAAGACTCGTCTGATCCGAAGGTGATCCGAGTCGTTGGTTCCTAATAGCCTAGGACCAACCATCCATCCTTTTCTCGAGGCTCCGCTGATCCAGTGGTGATCCGTGTCGTTGGTTCCTTATAGCCTAGGACCAACCATCTATCCTTTCTTCGAGACTCCTCTGATTCGGAGGAGATCCGAGTCGTTGGTCCCTTATTGCTTCGGACCAACCACCATTCCTTTTCTCGAGACTCCTCTGATGCGGAGGTGTTCCGAGTCGTTGGTTCCATATAGCCTAGGACCAACCATCCATCCTTTTCTCGAGACTCCTTTGATCTAGAGGAGATCCGAGTTGTTGGTTACGTATATCCTTGGACCACCCACCTATCCTTTTCTCAAGACTCGTCTGATCTGAAGGTGATCCGATTCGTTGGTTCCTAATAGCCTAGGCCCAACCATCCATCTTTTTCTCGAGGCTCCGCTGATCTGGAGGTGATCCTTGTCGTTGGTTCCTCATAACTTAGGACCAACCATCTATCCTTTTCTCGAGACGCCTCTGATCCTGCGGGTTATCCCAGTCGTTGGTTCCTTAATGCTTAGGACCAACCATCTATTCTTTTCTCGAGACTCCTCTCATTCGGAGGTCATCCGAGTCATTGGTTCCTTATTGCCTTGGACCAACCATCCGTCCTTCCCTCGAGAATCCTCTGATCCGGAGGTGATCCGAGTCGTTGGTTCTTTATAGCCTAGGACCACCCACCTGTACTTTTCTCGAGACTCCTCTGATCCGATGGTGATCCGAGTTGTTGGTTCCTAATAGCGTAGGACCAATCTTCCATCCTTTTCTCGAGACTCCTTTGACCCAGAGGTGATCCGAGTAGTTTGTTCCTTACATCCTAGGACCAATCATCGTTCAGTTTCCTGAGACTCCTCTGATCCGGAGGTGATCCGAGTCGTTGGTACCTTATAGCCTAGGACCAACCATCTTTCCTTTTCTCGAGACTCCTTCGATCCGACGGTGATCCGAGTCGTTGGTTCCATGTAGCCTAGGACAAACCATCTATCCATTTCTCGAGACTCCTCTGATACAGTGGTGATCCGAGCCGTTGGTTCCTTGTAGCCTACGACCAACCATCTATCCTTTTCTCGAGACTCCTCTGAACCAGCGGTGATCCGAGTCGTTGGTTCCTTATAGCCTAGGACCAACGATCCATCCTTTTCTCGAGACTCCTCTAATGCAAAGGAGATCTGATTCGTTGGTTCCGTATAGCCTAGGACCAACCATAGATCCTTTTTCTCGAGACTACTCTGATCCGAAGGTGATCGGTGTCGTTCATTCCTTATAACCTTGGACCAACAATCCATCCCTTTCTCGAGACTCCTCTGATCTGGACGTGATCCGAGAAGTTGGATCCTTATAGCCTAGGACCAAACATCCATCCTTTTCCTGGAACTCCTCAGATCCGGAGGTGATTCGAGTCGTTGGTTCCTTATAGCCTAGGACCAACCATCCATCCTTTTCTCGAGGCTCCTCCGATCTGGAGGAGGTCCGAGTCGTTGGTTCCTTATAGCCTAGGACCAACCATCGATCCTTTCCTCGAGACTCCTCTGATCTAGAGGTGATCCGTGTCGTTGGTTCCTTATAGCCAAGGACCAACCATCTTTCCTTTTCAGGAGACACCTCCGATCCGGCAGTGATCCGAGTCGTTGGTTCCTTATAACCTAGGACCAACCATCTATCCATTTCTCGAGACTCCACTGATCCGGAGGTGATCCGAGCCGTTGGTTCCTTATAACCTAGGACCAACCATCTATCCTTTCCTCGAGACTCTTCTGATTTGGAGGTGATCTGAGTCGTTGGTTCCTTATAGCCTAGGAGCAACCATCTACCCTTCCCTCAAGACTCCTCTGATCCTGCAGGAGATCCGAGTCGTTGGTACCTTATAGCTTAGGACCAACCATCTATCCTTTTCTCGAGACTCCTCTGATTCGGAGGTGATCCGAGTCGTTGGTTCCTTTTTGCCTTGGACCAACCATCCATCCATTTCTCGAGACTCCTCTGATCCGGAGGTGATCCGAGTCGTTGGTTCGTATAGCCTAGGACCAACCATCTATCCTTCCCTCGAGACTCCTCTGATCCTGCAGGTTATCCGATTTGTTGGCTCGTTATAGCTTAGGGCCAACCATCTATCCTTTTCTCGAGATTCCTCTGATTTGGAGGTGATCCGAGTCATTGGTTCCTTATAGCCAAGGACCAACCATCCTTCCTTTTCTCGAGACACCTCTGATTTGGAGGATATCCGAGTCGTTGGTTCCATATAGCCTCGGACCAACCATCCATCCTTTTCTCGAGACTCGGCTAATTCGGAGGTGATCCGAGTTGTTGGTTCCTTATATCCTAGGACAAACCATCTATCCATTTCTCGAGAATCCTAAGATCCAGAGGTGATCCACGTCATTGGTTGCTTATAGCTTAGGACCAACCATCATTCCTTTCCTCGAGACTCCTCTGATTCAAAGGTGATCCGAGTCGTTGGTTCCTTATTGCCTTGGACCAACCATCCATCCTATTCTCGAGACTCTTCTGATCCAGAGGTGATCCAAGTCGTTGGTTCCATATAGCCTAGGACAAACCATCCTTCCTTTTCTCGAGACACCTCTGATCTGGAGGAGATCCGAGTCGTTGGTTCCTTATAGCCTAGGACCAACCATCCATCCTTTCCTTGAGACTCTGCTGATCTGGAGGTGATCCGAGTTGTTGGTTCCTTGTATCCAAGGACCAACCATCTATCCTTTTCTCGAGACGCCTCTGTTCCCACGGGTTATTCGAGTCGTTGGTTCCTTATCGCTTAGGACCAACCATCGATTCATTTCTCGAGACTCCTCTCATTCGGAGGTGATCCGAGTCGTTGTTTCCTTATAGCATTGGACCAACCATCCATCCTTTTCTCGAGAATCCTCTGATCCGGAGGTCAACCGAGTCGTTGGTTCCTTATAGCCTAGGACCAACCATCCTTCCTTTTCTCGAGACACCTCTGATCCAGAGGAGATCCGAGTCGTTGGTTCCTTATAGCCTAGGACCAACCATCCATCCTTTTCTCAAGACTCTGCTGATCCGGAGGTGATCCGAGTTGTTGGTTCCTAATATCCAAGGACAAACCATCTATCCTTTTCTTGAGACTCCTATGATCCTGAGGTGATCTGTGTCGTTGGTTCCTTATAGCTTAGCACCAATCTTCATTCCTTTTCTCGAGACTCCTCTGATCTGGTTCCTTATAGCCTAGAACCAACCATCGATCCTTTCCTCGAGACTCCTTTGATCCGGAGGTGATCCGTGTCGTTGGATCCTTTTAGCCTAGGACCAACCATCATTCCTTTTCAGGAGACACCTCCGATCCGGCAGTGATCCGAGTCGTTGGTTCCTTATAGCCTAGGACCAACCATATATCCATTTCTCGAGACTCCACTGTTCCGGAGGTGATCAGAGCTGTTGGTTCCATATAGCCTAGGACAAACCATCTATCCTTTCCTCGAGATTCCTCTGATCCGGAGGTGATCCGAGTCGTTCATTCCTTATAGCCTAGGACCAACCATCTATCCTTTCCTCGAGACTCCTCTTATTTGGAGGTGATCTGAGTCGTTGGTTCCTTAAAGCCTAGGAGCAACCATCTACCCTTCCCTCAAGACTCCTATGATCCTGCAGGTGATACGAGTCATTGGTACCTTATAGCTTAGGACCAACCATCTATCCGTTTCTCGAGACTCCTCTGATTCGGAGGTGATCTGAGTCGTTGCTTCCTTTTAGCCTTGGACCAACCATCCATCCGTTTCTCGAGACTCCTCTGATCCGGAGGTGATCCGAGTCGTTGGTTCCGTATAGCCTAGGACCAACCATCTATCCTTCCCTCGAGACACCTCTGATCCCGCAGGTTATCAGAGTCGTTTGCTCGTTATAGCTTAGGACCAACCATCTATCCTTTTCTTGAGATTCTTTTGATTTGGAGGTGATCCGAGTCGTTGGTTCCTTGCAGCCTTGGACCAACCATCCATCCTTTTCTCGAGACTCCTCCGATCCGGAGGTGATCCGAGTCATTCGTTCCTTGTAGCCAAGGACCAACCATCCTTCTGTTTCTCGAGACACATCTAATTTGGTGGAGGTCCGAGTGATTGGTTCCTTATAGCCTCGGACCAACCATCCATCCTTTTCTCGAGACTCGGCTGATTCGGAGGTGATCCGAGTTGTTGGTTCCTTATATCCAAGGACCAACCATCAATCCATTTCTCGAGAATCCTAAGATCCAGAGGTGATCCGCGTCGTTGGTTCCTAATAGCTTAGGACCAACCATCATTCCTTTCCTCAAGACTCCTTTAATACAGAGGTGATCCGAGTCGTTGGTTCCTTATAGCCTTGGACCAACCATCCATCCTATTCTCGAGACTCCTCTGATCCGGAGGTGATCCAAGTCGTTGGTTCCATATAGCCTAGGACAATCCATCCTTCCTTTTCTCGAGACACCTCTGATCTGGAGGAGATCCGAGTCGTTGGTTCCGTATAGCCTAGTACCAACCATCTATCCTTCCCTCGAGACTCCTCTAATCCCGCAGGTTATCCGATTTGTTGGCTCGTTATAGCTTAGGACCAACCATCTATCATTTCTCGAGATTCCTCTGATTTGGAGGTGATCCGAGTCGTTGGTTCCTTATAGCCTTGGACCAACCATCCATCCTTTTCTCGAGACTCCTCCGATCCGGAGGTGATCCGAGTCATTGGTTCCTTATAGCCAAGGACCAACCATCCTTCCTTTTCTCGACACACCTCTGATTTGGAGGAGATCTGAGTCGTTGGTTCCTTATAGCCTCGTACCAACCATCCATCCTTTTCGCGAGACTCGGCTAATTCGGAGGTGATCCGAGTTGTTGGTTCCGTATATCCAAAGACAAACCATCTATCCATTTCACGAGAATCCTAAGATCCGGAGGTGATCCGCGTCATTGGTTCCTTATAAATTAGGACCAACCATCATTCCTTTCCTCGAGACTCCTCTGATTCAGAGGTGATCCGAGTCGTTGGTTCCTTATAGCCTTGGACCAACCATCTATCCTATTCTTGAGACTCCTATGATCCAGAGGTGATCCGAGTCGTTGGTTCCATATTGCCAAGGACAAACCATCCTTCCTTTTCTCGAGACACCACTGATCTGGAGGAGATTGGAGTCGTTGTTCCCTATAGCCTAGGAACAACCATCCATCCTTTCCTCGAGACTCTGCTGATCTGGTGGTGATCCGAGTTGTTGGTTCCTTGTATCCAAGGACCAACCATCTATCCTTTTCTCGAGACGCCTCTGATCCCACGGGTTATCCGAGTCGTTGGTTCCTTATCGCTTAGGACCAACCATCGATTCATTTCTCGAGACTCCTCTCATTCGGAGGTGATCCGAGTCGTTGGTTCCTTAAAGCCGTGGACCAACCATCCATCCTTTTCTCGAGAATCTTCTGATCCGGAGGTGATCCGAGTCGTTGGTTCCTTATAGCCTAGGACCAACCATCCTTCCTTTTCTCGAGACACCTCTGATCCGGAGGAGATCCGAGTCTTTGGTTCTTTATAGCCTAGGACCAACCATCCATCCTTTTCTCGAGACTCCGCTGATCCGGAGGTGATCCGAGTTGTTGGTTCCTTATATCCAAGGACAAACCATCTATCCATTTCTCGAGACTCCTATGATCCGGAGGTGATCTGTGTCGTTGGTTCCTTATAGCTTAGGACCAATCATCATTCCTTTTCTCGAGACTCCTCTGATTCAGGGGTGATCCGAGTCGTTGGTTCCTTATAGCCATGGACAAACCATCCATCCTTTTCTCGAGACTCCTCTGATCCGGAGGTGAACCAAGTCATTGGTTCCTTACAGCCTAGGACCAAATATCCATCCTTTTCTCGAGACTCCTCTGATCTAGAGGAGATCCGTGTCGTTGCTTCCTTATAGCCTTGGACCAACCATCTATCCTTTCCTTGAGACACCTCTGATATGGAGGTGATCCGAGTCGTTGGTTTTTTTATAGCCTAGGACCAACCATCGATCCTTTCCCTAAGACTCCACAGATCTGGAGGTGATCCGAGTCGTTGGTTCCATATAGCCTTGGACCAACCACCTAACCGTTTCTCGAAACTCCTCTAATCCGGAGGAGATTCGAGTCGTTGGTTCCTTATAGCCTAGGACCAACCATCCATCCTTTTCTCGAGACTCCAATGATCCGGAGGTGATCCAAGTTTTTGGTTCCTTATTGCCACAGACCAACCTTCTATCCTTTTCTCGAGACTCCTCTAATCTGCAGGTGATCCGTGTCGTCGGTTCCTTATAGCTTAAGACCAAACATCATTTCGTTTCTCGAGACTCCTCTGACTCGGATGTGATCCGAGTCGTTGGTTCCTTATAGCCTTGGACCAACCATCCATCCGTTTCTCGAGACTCCTCTGATCTGGAGGTGTTCCGAGTCGTTGGTTCCCTATAGCCTAGGACCAACCATCCATCCTATTCTCGAGACTCCTCTGATACGGAGGAGATCCGAGTCGTTGGTTCCATATAGCCTAGGACCAGCCATCTATCCTTTCCTCGTGACTCCTCAGATCCGATGGTGATCCGAGTCGTTGGTTTTTATATAGCCTAGGATCAACCGTCGATCCTTTCCTCGAGACTCCTCTGATCCGGAGGTGATTCGAGTCAATGGTTCCTTATAGCCTAGGACCAACCATAGATTCTTTTTCTCGAGACTACTCTGATCCGAAGGTGATCGATGTCGTACATTCCTTATAACCTTGGACCAACAATCCATCCCTTTCTCGAGACTCCCTTGATCCGGAGGTGATCCGAGAAGTTGGATCCTAATAGCCTGGGACCAAACATCCATCCTTTTCTCGGGACTCCTCAGATCCGGAGGTGATCCGAGTCGTTGGTTCCTTATAGCCTAGGATCAACCATCCATCCTTTTCTCGAGGCACTTCTGATCTGCAGGAGGTCCGAGTCGTTGGTTCCTTATAGCCTAGGACCAACCATCGAGCCTTTCCTCGAGACTCCTCTGATCCGGAGGTGATCCGTGTCGTTGGTTCCTTATAGCCTAGGACCAACCATCATTCCTTTTCTGGAAACACCTCCGATCCGTTAGTGATCCGAGTCGTTGGTTCCTTATAGCCTAGGACCAACCATCTATCCTTTCCTCGAGACTCCTCTGATCCGGAGGTGATCCGAGCCGTTCGTTCCTTATAGCCTAGGACCAACCATCTATCCTTTCCTCGAGACTCCTCTGATTTGGAGGTGATCTAAGTCGTTGGTTCCTTATAGCCCAGGAGCAACCATCTACCCTTCCCTCAAGACTCCTATGATCCTGCAGGTGATCCGAGTAGTTGGTACCTTATAGCTTAGGACCAACATTCTATCATTTTCTCGAGACTTCTCTGATTCGGAGGTGATCCGAGTCGTTGGTTCCTTTTAGCCTTGGACCAACCAACCATCCTTTTCTCGAGACTCCTCTGATCCGGAGGTGATCCAAGTCGTTGGTTCCGTATAGCCTAGGACAAACCATCTATCCTTCCCTCGAGACTCCTCTGATCCCACAGGTTATCCGAGTCGTTGGCTCGTTATAGCTTAGGACCAACCATCTATCCTTTTCTCGAGATTCCTTTGATTTGGAGGTGATCCTAGTCGTTGGTTCCTTATAGCCT
>JAMKQA010010953.1:0-11089 GCA_024699735.1 Posidonia australis
AGAAACAATAGATTATCCATTAATAAACCATTAAACACATATTACAAATAATACATGGTTTATTAAATACAAATGGATAATCAGGCCCTGATGTTACACACATGTATATGTTTTCCTGCAATTCTCCATTACGAAATGTAGTCTTAATATCTATTTGATATTATTCCAAATCTAAGTGTAATACAATTGCTAGTATAATTCTAATAGATGCAAACTTTGCTATTCAAGAATGTGTTTCCTAGAAATTAATTCCTTCCTTCTGTATATATCATTTAGCTACCAATCGAGTTTTAAACTTGTCAATTGACTCATCTATCCTCAACTTCTTTTTGATTATCTATTTGCATCCTATAACTTTTCTTTCTTCAGGTACATCATATAATTTCCAAACATTATTCCTTTTCATGGAATCAATTTCATCATTTAGGTACATCACTATATGTATTAGGTTCCATGCGATTTTCCTGATTGATATCTAATAAGAAACATGATGGCTCACAAGAATACAAATGATAATCATTTATCTATGAAGGCTGAGTTATCATTCTTTTATTTCTAGGAGCATAATGTGAGTCATTTATAGGCTCATCGATTTTCCTTATTTGGTTGGTCAGACCGATCATTTTGGTCATTTCACACTATTTCCATGGGTTTATTTATATTTTTTATATTTGGTTGATCCTCATTTTCTGGATCATTTCTTTGAATACTATTAAAGTAATCATCTCTATCTTGAGTATGCTCTTCTTCCTCTAGATTTTCTAGAAATGTAGCATATTTATACTCAATAATTCCTTTTTTCTTATGGAAAAATCTATATCCTGATGATTTTTCACAATATTCTATAAATCTACATTTTAATGTTCTAAAATCTAATTTGTCCCTGAGTTGACTTAGAATGAGTACGTGGGCTATTAACTCCATTTCCTTAGATGATTGATATTAGATTTTCTTCCATTCCACAACTCATAAGGGGTTCCTTTAACCGATTTAGTAGGTATTTTATTCAAAGTGTAATTTATTGTAAGTAATACCTCTCCCCAAATTTCCTTTGGGCGACATGAATGTGATAGCATACATCTAATAGAATTTATTAGAGTTTTTTTTTTCTTTCAGTCACATCATTTTGTTGTGCCGTATATTGTATTGTAATATGCCTCTTAATTCCATAGTCTTGACAATATAATTGAAATTCTTTTGAATTGTATTCCCTACCTCAGTTAGATCTTAATATTTTAATGTTTTTTCCAAGTTGGTTTTTCATTTCTACTTTATATTTCCTAAAGTAACTCAACACCTTTTATTTATGTGAGATTAAGTAAACATATGTATATCTAGAATAATTATCTATGAATGTTACAAAATATTCTTTATTGTTGTACGTTTTTACATTAAGTGGACGACATACATTTGAATGTATCAAGGCTACTAACTCATTTTCCCTATGTCCAATACTAAATGATTTCTTAATCATTTTTCCAATTAAGTAATGCTGATATGGGGTTAATTCTACCTTGTTAATATTTGAGGGAAGGTCCATTTTTACCATTTGTTCCATTTTTGATTTTCCAAAATGAGTTAATCTAGAATGCCATAGATCACAATCAGACAATAGGTACAAAGAATAATCAAAAATGGCATCAATATTATTTATCTCATTGTTTATTGTAGAAATACAAAACAAATCTTGTTCTCGGACAAAAACTCCCATGACAAGTACTTTTTTGTCTTTTCTATTGGATATACGCTTATTATAAAAGCGAACTTCCAAACTATTTTTTGTAAGTGCAGGTACAGAAATCAGATTATGCCTTATTCTAGGTACATAGAAGATATCCTTTAAGATCATGATGCTGTCCCCCATATCTAAGCGGTAAAAGCCGATGCCTTCCACATCCAGATATGTGTTATTTCTCATGTAGATGCGTTACTCACCTGTTTTGAATTCCCTGAAGGATTTTAGTCTTTTCTTTATTTTGGCAATGTGACAGGTAGCATCAAAATCAATCCACCAATCATTTGAGCTTGGCGCAACGACATTATTGCATTCTACTATGCTAATGAAGACTCTCTTGTTACCTTTTTGTTCCAGTACCTTACTTTTATTTCCATCTCTATTTTGACAATTTGCTCTATAGTAGCTAAATTACCACACAGATGGCAAGACCCGTAAGGCTTATTTGACTGTGATTAATTTTTGAACTGCGCCCTATTCAGTCCAGTCTTTTTGTTTTGGTCTTTGTCTTTTCTGGGCTATCGATGTGCAAAATTAGCTTTCTCTAGATTTATCTCTTCTTTTTGGTGGCTAGTCATAATCTCTTACTTAGTTTCCAACCTTGCTAGCAGTTTTGAGAGTTGAAGAGGAGGGATAGATATCATGGCTATGGTCACCATGTAAAACTATTTGGCAAACTATTAAGTATAGTTGCTACTAGTAATTTTTCTGGAATAGGAGTTCCGATAATAGATAAATCTTTTGCCATAACAATAATGTTGTTCACATGTTCTACGACACTTTGTCCCTCTTGCATTTTACAAGAGTTACACTTTTGAAGGAGAAGTTGAGTATTTATTTCAGGAGTTTTATCAAACTATTCCTTCAAAGCATTTCACGATTTTTGTGAAGTGTCATAAGTCTCAAAAAATTTTATGAGACTATCTTCCATGAACATAAACATAAGACTCCTAGCCCTTTTGTCATCAATTTGTCATTTCTCTTGTTTCTTGACTTCTGCCTCAGAGGCATTATTGTCAAGTTTTGGAGGATTGGATTCAAAGACATATTCTAGATCATCATAGATTAAGACAATTTATTTTCAAGTGACACATTTCATAATTTATCCCATTCAATTTCTCAATCTTTGCCAACTCAATAATGATTAATTGACTAGCAATCATTTGAGTAAATCTAAAAAGAAATTTTTTTATTTCAGAATTTTATCTTAAACAATATTTAACTAGATTGATTAAATCTATGTATAAATGTGTCAGGAATTATGTATAACTAAAAATAAAACAGATATTAGCTTAAAGATGCAATGATAAATACAAAATAAAATTAATATAAAACAAATATGTATCCTTCATGAAACTAACATGCATAACAAAACATGCATATAGTTATATGTTGTAAACAATAATCATGCACCTCCTATTATTTATTTTAATCAAGAATAAAGATATGCAGTAAGACTTAAATTAAATAATGCAATGAAAATTGGGAAAAACTAAATGGATTTAATCTAATATCTAATTTCTGTATTTATCAATTAAATAATGTAGTAATCAACTAAGTCCAATAATGCAATGATTAACTAATAATAAAAACAAACCTTAACATAAAACATACATGTATCTATGTATTGGCATGCTAACATATAACATAAAATAACTAACATATAACATAAAATAACTAACGTATATCATAAAATAACTAACATATAACATGCATGTTACCTCCTTTTTATTTAAAGAAGAAAATCGAACGAATGAAACGAAAATAGTAAAGGCAACCTAAGAGATGGGGACTCACGAGAGGAGGAGGCCGGATCGCTTAGGGAAGAGGTCAGATCTCCGGATTGCGACACAAGATTGGCCAATCATGACCAAAACGCCAAGGGAGGGGCTAGATTGCGATGGTGGAACGTCGATTGTGAAGGGACAGGCTGGATCAAGGCCTGTGGAGGTGCATGGGCGAAATCGAAAGGGGAAGAAGGGCGGAGGCACAATAGTGACTTGGGAGCTTGTAGGAGGTGTCAGCGGTGGATTGAGAGCGAAGGAAGAGGGTAGACTGGATGGGGAAGGCGAGATCGAGTGGAGGAGGATCAACTGCTATAACAAGGGACCGGATCTACCCAAATTTATAGAAGATAGCTACCAAAAGAGGAGGAGGACAAGATCATGTCAAAGGTAAGAAATCTGCTCTATTACTACTTGATGGTGTAATCTTGATTTTGACTGTAGATTTTGTAGAGATTAGAGCTCTGGGAATATCAGATTTCCATGAAGAAAAATCCCCCTATTTATTTTCTTCTTAATACATTCCTTTCATAGAAGGCCAGTATCTTTTCATACTCCTTTGTCCGAAAACGCCTTGTTGATATACTTTATAACAGATGTGGTCTTTAATAACCATATCTCAATAGAAATGTGGGGTGTAGGCTATAAATGAGGGAAAACCAAAAAAGAGATGGAGATTAAATTAGGGTTTTAATGTTTTATATTTTTATAAATAAAAAATTATATATATATATATATATATATATATATATATATATATAGAGAGAGAGAGAGAGAGAGAGAGAGAGAGAGAGAGAATATATTTATTACACCTTCCCTCAACTCTCCTCCTAGATAATATCCCATTCTAACCGTTCATCACGGTCATTGTGATCAAATCCCAAATCTACTTTTACCCCTAAAACAAATTTGGTTTCTAATGTTTTTTTGAAATTCAAAAATTAGAAACCATTTAAAACTCTCACAACTCCCGCCACTCCCCAGCAAACCCTATTGTTGATTGCCACCCACCACCTCCCATTAATGTGATGCCACCTCCCCTCACACATCCTCCAACCATTACCCCTCACCATACTCGATGGCCACCACCCCTTTCACCACCTATCACGACCACTGCACCCCCACCATACCCAATGGCCCTCAATGTTACCCACAATCCCATCATCACCTGTGAACCCAACCATTGGCCCGCACCCACAACCTGGCCATCACCCAAATCCATGGAGATGCTCATTGGAGAAGAGCTTGCATGACGTCCCCCACCACTGATTTTAGTCTCGAGCGGTCGCTACGTGCCCGTGGAATGGGCGCTTTGCCACCATCGATTTTAGTTTCCTCTTGTTCTTTGTTTGTTCATGTATTGTTTGTGTGGTTTTGGCAGTGCAAATTTAGATCTCCTTTCCCCTCGAATGCCTACCGCCCCTGTTTGCAATGCACCACCTGCTGCTCACAGAGCAAACCCCCCTCCTCTCGTCGACGCCTCCCTCGAAGTAGCCACGCAACCCACCTACCATCGAGCTGGGATGTTGTAACTATGTCTTTTACTGCTTCTTGTGGTGTTCTTGGACTCACATTATTGGTGGTTTGCCTTTAGATGATTTAGGTTCTTCTTGTTTTGTCCTTTGATTTGTGATTTGGTGAAGAGAAGGAAAATGAGCAGAAAAAAGCATTACTGTTTGTGAATACTATATTATTTGTATTTTCATGATACTATTTGTATTATTATGAATGTTTTTTTTTATAGTCATGCATTATCATTTAGTAATATTGTTAACATATAGTAATACAAAACTGAATACATGTATATAAATGAGATTAGTTCCACTTCTTAGTGATATTTTTTTATGAGAAGAGATATTGATTTAGTAATACTATTTCAATATAATACTTTAACATATTCAAAATAGTAATATGAAGCTATTTACATTTAGTACGAAACATTCTAAACAAATACGAAAATCATTCTCTAATATTGTTACATTTAGTAATACTTTTACATTTAGTAATACAAAATTGAATAAGTGTACATAATCAAACACATGAATAATCCAAATATTTAAATATGGCATATTCTAAGTACCTGCTAAATACGAGCGTTGAATCATTATTCACGTTTGATATTGGTACTTAATGGAAGTAAATATGAAACAAATGAAAAGTTTTGCCTACAACTCACTATATCAACGTCACTCCAACATGGAAATTATTAGATGAGTATGTTTTCACAACATTTTATTATTTTCATTTAACTTTGCATATATTAACACAATAGTAACACTATAACATTAAAAGAGTATTACTAAACAGAGCAAACTTTAACTAAAATAGTATTACTAAACAGAAACTAAATCCGTTTTATAGCACAATGACATATTTAGTGCAATAATTGATATTACCAAATTTTGTGCAATACTTGGGTGAATAACTACCGCTAAATAGGGCAATAAGTGGGTGAATTGAAATCCTAGTCATTTAAAGAAAAAAAACCAAATCACATGTAAATAGGAATTTATGCCATAGCTAGCATAATCCCGAATATTGTGCAATACATTGGTGAATAATTGCATCTAGGGAAATATGTGGGTGAATTGAAATCCTAGCCATTTAAAGAAAAAAACCAAATCACATGTAAATAAGAATTTATGCCATAACTAGCATAATCTTGGGTATTGTGCAAAATGTGGGTGAATAACTGCAACTAAATGGGACAATATGTTGGTGAATTGAAATACTAGCCATTTAAAGAAAAAAAATCATCACACATAAGTAGGAATTTATGCACAACTAACTCACACGTAAATAGGATATTGTGCAATGTACTAATAAATAGGAACTACTAATTTCATTTTAAATTGAAACGAGCTTTGTGATTGTAATCATTTAAAAAAATAATGAAAAAAACCAAAACCACTATGAATAAATAGATGATTTTGACAACAACCATTAGATAACAATCCAACGTAAAAAAACAATCTTCCCTCAACATAGTTAATTTATGGAAAAATGCAATTGATCTGCCTCTTACAAACACACACACACATACACACACGCACACACACACACCCCTTCAGGTTCAAGTTTAGGTCGATTAACCCATACATAGAACCCATGCCCAACACAGAAAGTTTGGATTTGAGATTTTTTAACTCATAACCAACTCATGATACAAAAAACCCAACTCAACCGAACCCACATGGGTTAGGTTGGTTCAGTCTTTAGGTTAACCTGGACCCATGTATACCCTTAACCAAAATAATGAAATTTGTCTCTACCCATAATGAAAGGCATTTACAGACCACTTCGTGGTTTTTAGTTCCATTGATTTTTTTTGGGACATTGTTGATTTGGTTTCTATGTAATTTATGGAATTATAGTTACACATCATTAGCGATTATTAATGTAGTTTAAATTAGGTATGTTTTGGTGTAACAATAAATTGAAATTTGTTTGCAATTAAATGGAACCAAAATAATTGATAGATTTGTCACCTAATATTGAAAAAGTTATTCCCCAAGCATTGCCTTATGTATATTAGTTTGAATTTCCTAATTAGTAATTTTTAATTTCAAATTTAAGTTAAATATTTTCCACAATTTCAAAAACATATGATTTTATTTTAAATTATCTGTAAATGCAATCCTTTTTTTATTTTTTGTATTATTTTTATTTTAATGAATGTAAATGAATATGATGATTTTTATTTTTGTATTATTTTTATCTAGTTTTAGTTTCATAATGTTTTTATTTCATTCAATGTTACTTAATGTAAAATCTTTAGTAACACTAATTTTTAAACCGTCCATAATGTAGTTAGTGTAGATAAATTCATTGAGTGGTCATTAAGAGTGATATTGAACAATTTTGTATTACTAAAAACAATAATCATGATGCACAATGTTGCTAGTATTACTAAATTAGAGTTACTAAAAATAATTCAATTTAGTATTACTATTATGTCTCACAAATTGTTTCATAACTAAAATTACATTTTATTTAAAAAAAGTCCCTTTTCGTTCATAGGGTAGCTGTATGGTTGATGACGGTGGTGGGTTCTACAGATCAGAAGGTTGCAGTCCCATGAGATTTACTAGCAGTTGGATTTTGGGACTCCCATGAGATTCACTAAGCCCCTTAAACACAAATGCTACATCCCACACAGACACGATCAATCTACATTAACCAAGATCTTGTTCAAGTTGCAGCGACGAATTTGCGAACAACGAAACAACACAAAGTTTCAAAAAAAAAAAAGGAAAGGAAAAAAACGACACAACATAAAGCAACAATCAACAACCTCAATGGTGGGCTGCAACTTTTGTTGTAGATAAGTTAAGCATGGTGGATTGTAGTGTTGGGAGGAGAGGACATTGGATTGCAGTGTTTGGGGGAAGGGGGGATGATGAACTACAGCTTGTAGACGTCGGCTCTTGAGGGGGGGTTTAAATGTTGGTATCGTGTCAGACTTCAGTTCAACAAAAATAGGAAATGTGTCGGATATTGATGGAAATGTCAGTGACTACTTAGATCAACTTCTTAAACATGTATCACATTAAAATACGTGGGATGAACTTAATACAAATATCTTGAAGCATAAATAATACATAAAAATGCTTAATAAATGTTTCAAAACAAAAATACTCATAAAAGTTACCTCATATATGCTTAATACTAGAAAGAATGTCTTGGTTCATTAAAATCTTTTTGTTGTTCAACTATGATGTGGTTACAATGAATTTGTTATCAAATTTAGAATTCTCTACAACATGTAGTTGTACCAAGACATATGACAATAATATGATTGGTATTCAAGAAGGTAATAGTGATACTATGGAAATAGCAGTTGAATCAAAAATCTCATTAGCGGATATTGTGAAATCAATACTGCCTAAGGTTGTTAAGGGATGTAATCTTAACTTGAAAGACCTTGATGTGATTGTTTTCTCATATTCTGTTAATGGCTGTACATAGTTGAAGATGGATCTCATATCTCATTCGCTTTGTTGATGTGGAACATAAGAATATGAAGTTTTCGTCCATTCACTTTCAGAGTGATATTCTGATTGCCTATAAGAATATTACTAAAAGAGCTATAGTCATAAGAGTTTAGAGGATCATGAATGTTCATAAAGTCAAGTGACTAATAAACTACTCCTAGTATGACTGCTCAAAGAAGCTAAATATCTTATTGTGTCTTCATGAGGTTTTCTTCTATAATGATATGGCAAGGTTTTAGGTCTTGATGGTCATCGAACTCTATGATGTTTGTCTTGTGTGACATGTGTGAATGCATTATACACTGTGAATGAACAAGTGGCCTTTTACTTTGTCCTTATGGCTCTTCAATTGCATGTGGAATTCCATCGCCACCACCATTGCCTTCATCGTCGTTTGGTTGTTGTGTGGAATCTTCATTTATCTCACTCTTATCACCTAAGCCTAGAGTTCCATTATGAGAATGTCCTGATGAACCCATGCATGTATTCTTCAACATCCATGCCCATTTCAGTAACAATTCTTGAGTTTGGTCTGCCACATTCTTCATCTAGTATTGGCTCTCCATTTTCTTGAAATCACTCAAGTATAGGATCCTCATGTTTGTTCTCATTGTATATATATACCAAATCAATTGGGTCCAAATGATCCTTATCTTCTCCCTCTCTATTGTGTTTTATTCTCAGCCTTATATTATAATATACAGATACAAGATCATTCAATCTTTGAATTCCCAATTTATTTTTTCTTTTTGTATGGATGATATTAAATGTGCTCCAATTTCTTTCGTATCCCGAATTTGAAGCGGTTTGAGAGAAAACCTTTATTGCAATTTTCTTCAAATTTGGAGCATCTGTTTTATTGAACATCCACCATTCACTTGAAATATGATATTAGATTATTAGTTTATTAATCATATTATGATGTAATGTTATGAAATAAAAGAAATAATTTTCAAATCCTCACTTGGAGCCATTGTATTGCTAGCACAAATCGCTTGAGGATCTCCAAATTTTGGCATTTGGTCCCTAAAGTATTTGATTTCATTTAAGGCTTGTACTTGAATGCCTACATTTGGTTCCAATTTCTTTATAACCATTTTCATAGAAGTAACAAAATCGGTACAATTCTCGAGTTCATGATGATATTAGAAATGCAGGTTGAGATAGTATGCTACATTTACAAAGAGAAGTCATTAAGCAACCAATTATGATGTCAACACAATTATGACAAACATGAATTTATATCTCGAATTGCTTACAAACTTCATGCAATGGGTGAGTAAGCATTCTGGATCATCTTTCATCTATAATCCTCAAGTATCTCTTTGAAGATTTGTATGCTACATCATTTATTACATCTTTTATTAACTTTATCACTTCATACAAGAAATCCATTGGAGGTTTTTTATCATCATCCACTAAGTGAAGCACCTTCAAAATCGATTTCATTATATTGATTGCCTTTCAAGCATCCTCCCAAAAAGATTGACTATTGAGTATAAAGTTTATTCTCCTATCAATTGGAGAGTCACTCTCGTAGTATTTGTAACACACTTGTGAATTGAATATGTACTTCAGTTCGCTTCTTTTATCAATCATTGATTGGAAAGCAATATAGTTTATTACAAATCAAGTAACTCCGAAACAAATTAAATCACCACTACAATACTTAGGTGGCCTCATAAAGGCTAATAAGTAAGAGTAGTTGTAAATGAAGTTTGTTATAACCTTTGTTTGCTAACAGTCTTCTCCACCAATTTTGTCTTTCCAAAGTCTTTAAGTATCAGATCATTACAATGGGCAACACATGATGTCCAAAAGTTAGGATACTTGGACATGATTCTTTTATCAATCTTTTTGAAATTGCTATCATTGTCAATGATAATCAGAACCACATTTAACGATTCCACTTGATTAATAACTTCCACCATTTGCCTATAAAGGTATTTATAATCTCTTATAATATCAGAAACATCAATAGACTACAAAAAAAGTGTACAGCCATTACAGTAGACCATGATGCTGATGATCTATTTTCTGGTGGTACTTGTTCAACCATTACACATAATAGTGGTTTCATAGGTCGACTATTGTCATTTCAAGCCATTGATGTAGCTTTCTAACTCTTCCTTTTTTGATTTGAGACACTTATTCATTATCTCATAATCAGTTTGTGCTTTTACTCTTGTACCTTCTTTGGTCACTACATCAAGCATATGTTATAGATATGGTCTTTATGTACTGTTTGTTGAAATAGCATTGAAAAACATATATTTGGCTATAGCATCACCAACTTTCTCTATGGCATTTTCAAACATGCCTTTGATAGTCTTTTACTTCTGTAGACACCCCAAATTTCCAATTTTGCAGGATGAGGATCTGGTGGCTGAGTTGGAACCTTGGTTGAGCCCATTTGGGCCCACAAACCCTCATTAGGCCATTTAATTCATGGAAACCCAATTGGGTCCATGAAGGCCCACTTAGGCCCATTAAGCTTTAGTTGAGCCCATTTGGGTCCACAAGCCCATTCTAGGCCCATTTGACTCTCATTCAACTTGACTGGGCCCATTTGGTCC
>JAMKQA010010955.1:0-10986 GCA_024699735.1 Posidonia australis
GCGGTGACCCGAACAACTAGGCTCAAAAGCCCAGGCTCAGCCTACACCGTCTCCAGCTCGTAAACCACAATCTCTTTTCATAACACATTATTAGTGTTTCAAAACTCTTTCCAGTTTTCAAAACCATTTTCCATTTCATTCATTCCGTTGCAGGACTCTGTTCCTTGCAACACTTGACCCTCCACTGGGGTCACAACACCGGCCATTAAAGCCACAATAAAACCATCAATTGGGTCTCAAGCCCAAAAACCACACAAAACCATCTTTTCATTTGTTTAAAGGGTCAAAACCCCAAAACCACAACCAAACTCATTTGCTGGGGTTCCACATGCCTCCATGTTATTACATAGGGTAATCACCATTCACAAGAACCCACCAAGCCATTAAAACCACTTAACATCATTAAAAACCACATTCAAACCTAAGCAGAACAGGGCAAAATCGGTATACCGTCTTCCCAAACGGTATGCCGTTTTTCCCTGATTCGGCACACTGAAGGGGAATTTCGGTATACCGAAATCTCCTGATTCGGTATATCGAAATTCTTCGGTATGCCGAATCTCTGTCAGATTTTTCAGACAGGGGAGAAACGGTCGACAGAAATCCATCGGTCGTCTAAGGCCAAAAACGCGGATCCACCGCTGGGAGCAAAACGACATGCCGAACCCAAAAACGGCATACCGTTTTCTGCTGATGCAGAAAACCCCCAAACCACTGTCCTCCTTTTCTCCCCCAAGTGGGAGCAAGGATCGGACCCCTCAAAAAAAAACCATAAAATCTCATAAAAAGATAGGGTGTAGACCCTCAAGTCTACTTCAAAACCACTCAAAACATTCACAAATTCATTAAGCATGCTGCTCTAACAAAAATCATCAAGGCATGGAGCTCAAAAACAAACACTGTAGCATGCTTCTCATTTATCCACGAAAACCGCACAAAAAGCCCATAAATCAGCATGATATCATCATAAACATGCTAATCAACACATTCTCATCATTTCTACTATTTTTCTACATTTTTCATGCATTTTCCTCAATTTTTCATATAGGGGCATAATTAACAGGAAACGCAAAAACGAGGTAGAGACGGAGCCGCGTACCTCCGATGG
Organism: Posidonia australis; assembly: GCA_024699735.1. Taxonomy (NCBI): domain Eukaryota; kingdom Viridiplantae; phylum Streptophyta; class Magnoliopsida; order Alismatales; family Posidoniaceae; genus Posidonia; species Posidonia australis. The sequence goes on from JAMKQA010010955.1 coordinate 1,109, forward strand.
CACCCCGGTGACCTTCCCTACCACCGGCGAACCTCCACGCGCCCCAGGGAAGCTCTCCTGCCGGGGGATCACACAGACAGCCACCACCTCCCTCCACGGTTGCGCACGCGTCGCTCTTCCTCTCCCCCCTTTTCTTCTCGCGTCACAGCTCCTCACCGGCCTCTCGCCTCCGCCCTTCTTATCCCTACCTCCTCCCGCATCACGCCAGCCACCCATTGTGTCGGAGATGACGATGAGACACGGTTCGTTGGGTGGTGGTGGCATGGGCTGGTGGAGGGTGATGGAGAAGAAGATGGATGTGGTGAGCTCGTGAGTGAGAGAAGGAAAGAAAAAGAAAGAAAAGAGAAAAGAACGGGCACGCAAATCGAGGCAACTGTGCATCTTCAAACCGGACTCCACACGGGTCCCAAAACACAGGCAGATGCACAGAAAGTCAACCACAACCACACACAGCCAAGAAACAATAGATTACCCATTAATAAACCATTAAACACAATATTACAAATAATTACATGGTTTATATCAAAAATGGATAATCAGGCCTTGATGTTACACTGTCAGTGTCGGTGGTGGTGGTAGGGAAACATTGGCGGTTGTAAGGTCGATGCCAGAGGAGGAAGGGGAGGGAGGCAGGTAGGAGCTTGTGGTTGTAGTCAGAATGAAATTTGGGTACATGACTCTTCCACCACAAGTGTTGTTCTTGACACACTTATGTGGCTTCTATAGGTTGTGGCAGAAGAAGGCTAAGGTGACCACCATGATGAAGATCATCGTTGTGTTCCCAACGTAGCGCATCTCTCTGTCAACTTCGATGGAGATGGAGGAGGGAAGGGGCAAACGAGGAAGGGGGCAAAGAAGAAAGTGGGGTGGAGGAGGGAGGGGGCAGAGGAGGGAGGAAGCCATTGGAGTGCGCGAGAGGAATGAGGGAGTTAAGGAGGAAGGAGGCTAAGGAGGGAGGAGAAAGGGGGGCAAAGGGGTGATGAGAAGGGGGTAGAGGAGAGAGAAGCCGTTGAGTGCATTTTTTTTCTAATTCTAATGACTTAGGAATAAAATTCCTTATCTCTTGTGAAGGAATGAAATTCCCATGTTCAATGAGAATTTGATTTCCAAGGAAATTTCATTCTCATATTTATTTCAAAGATATTTTTGTACTAAACATCGAATTAAAATTCTCTCATTCCATTTTAACCAATTCTAGTCTTCATTCCAACATACCAAACGTTACCTTGGAACTTGTGATTCTCTTTCTCATGTGTAGCTCATCATACAAAAAATGAACAAAGAAAAATGAACTTCCTACACCTCTTCCTTACCCCTAGTGGTCATGGATATAGAGCTGTTGATCGAGGGACAATGCACTTAGGACTTGTGATTCCCTTTCTCATGTGTAGCTCATCATAATAATGTGTCAAATTTGTTTGATAATAACAATTGATATTATAAAGTCAAAGTAGATAAGCTTTCTAGTGCTTTGTGTCAACAGAGAGGCTCCCTAAAGTCTGTCTATCACAACTCCTGTTGTGTCGAGTCTCCTGTTGTGTATTAAGTGCAATAATTTTTTATACAAATTCCAATCTCTTCTCTTTTTTGTGAAAGCCAACTCACTCTGAAGCCTTTGGACTTGGGAATTTCAAATAACTAGTAACCTAGCATGTGTGATGCACAAATTGTAAAAGATATAAAATAAACTAATGTAACTTTATATTTAAATTTTGATGTTGGAAATTAATTAAATTTTATTTAAACAATGTATAACAATATATTTGAGATACTATGTTTATTATTTATGTTTCTTTTTTAAATATCATATATTACTTAACTTTTATCTTATCAATGTTTGACTATATTTATTTTTATGTAATAGAAAAATTATTGTCATTTGTTCATGTGCTCAAGCAAAAATAACTTATCTTGTTTAAGGAAGAAATAAATGTTGGAATTAGAAAAGCTATGGAATAAAAACATAAGGTGGGAGAAGCAAAAAGAAGATGGAAATTGTCTTCTCTAATAATTAACATAGTGCCCATTAATAAGTTTGTATGCATAATTAAATTTAATAAAAATTTAAAGGTATTATTTAAATTAATTAAATTTGTTACCTATGTAGTGTAAATAGTATTGTGATATGGTGGAATGTTTAATGAGATAATAATTTAATAATTTACTAAGTGATAATCGGTAAGTTGAAATTCCTACATAAAACCTAAGATTAACATACATATAAGGCAAACTCTTCCTTTCAGATGAATAGAGAGGTATTATTAGGTGTTTTTCTTTACAATAAAAATGATATTAGTCCATGTAAAAGGTAATTAAAATTGTTGCATCATTTCTGTCCTTTGTCGTAGAAAAAGAAATTGAAATTGTCTTACATAAATGATATTAACAAGTAGTAAATTGGGTGAGTTCCATTGGAATATAATTCCATGCTATAAGAGTAAATTTATTCATTTAATTGTTAATTAGATGGCATATTATTATTTATTTGATTACTAATTATACAAATTTGTAGTGGACATCTTCTTATATGAAAATAAAGATTTGTAATAAATAAGTTAGTATTAATCGTTTTAATGATGAAGTGCCTAGTGACACTCTTCTTTAAATAAAAAATGACAATTAGTAATATTGTTCATATGTTTATAATGCTTAAGAAAGAAATAAATGATGAAACTGGAAAAGCTATAAACCAAACACATAAGTGAAACTCTAATATTAACATATATAAAAGGCAAATTCTTCCTTTCAAATGAGTAGAGATATATCATAATGTATTTTTTATAGTAAAAATGACATTAGTTCATTTAGAAGATAATGAAAATCATTCTATCCCTTATGTCCTTTGGCATTAAGAAAGATATTAAAATTACCTTATATAAATTATATTAAAAAGTAGTAAATTATGTGAGTAATTCAAAATTTATGCTATAAGTGTAAATTTATTCATTTATTGTCATTTAAGTGGACAACTTCTTCTTATATGAAAATAAAAATTTGTGATAATTAAATAGATTGGTATTAGTAATATTAATGATGAAGTGTCAAGTGGTATAGCTCTTTATTCAACAAAAAGTGACAATTGGTAATATAGTATAGATATCGATTTTTTTTTTTGAATAGTATTAAATTTTCTCTTGGCTATGAGAACCACCACCAAGAGTTGTAAGATGTCCAAAATTACAAACTGTTGTGGAACTGATAGTTCCACACATAAGAAACAAAAATAATATACCCTATTCAATCCGGACAACTCCTTGTTATCCACCACAGAATAACAAAAATTGATGCATAATATACTGGTAAATAAGACATTGTGTCACTCGTTAACAACATCCCCTACAGAGCTGGGCATGTTAGGGAGATCAGCTGATGGAGGCAGAAGAAGGTCAGTGAAACCCATGGAAGAAGCAGAGTTTGTTTGTTCCTGCTCTCTAATCCATGATTGATGCATGGCAGAGACAGAATGCAAGATATCCTCATTTTTAAAACCTATAGCAAAATTTTCTATCCATTGTTGCATTAGAGATATAATGTCATTTATAATTGAAATACATGACTTACTTCAACATCTAAAGATTCTGTTGTTACGTTCCAACCAAATCGACCAGAATATAACTTGGATCAGAACATACTATCCTAGTTTGGTAAGATAAAAGTTAAGTGCTGGTGGGAAGTTAAATAGATCAACAATTTAAAAGTAGCCACGGTACATAGGAGTGGATGTGAAGAAATTCCAAATAGGCTTTATAAAGGAGCAGTGGATGAATAAATGGGTACTGGTCTCTCCATGCATTTTACAAAGAATACAAATATCAGAAACCCCCATCTCCTTTTGAATAAGTTCTCCTTTATTAAAATTTTGTTAAATAATACCATCCATGAAAATAGTTTAATCTTTAAAGGTACCCAGCTTTCCCAAATTTTTCCATGAAAAGGGAATCTAATACTTCCATCATTTAAGACTTTATGGCAAGAGTTAACTGAATAAATATTGTCTTTGGTTGGCTTTCACATCAGGACATCCCTACCAGGCATTATAATAATTTCATACAGTAAATCTACCAGCATATCTGCCTGTAATTGGATAATTGTTTGATTACCTTGTGAAATCTTGGATAGATTAAATAAAGCACCAAAATCAGACCTGAATAAGTTCATAGTTTGCTTAACTGAAGCTTTCTTATACTTTGCTGCAATGTATAAGTTAGGGAATTTAAACTTCAACTTTTCACCATTCCATCACTCATTTTCTCAGAACATAACATTATTACCATTATTTACTTGGAAGGAGGTAATGCAATTAATGATTTCAAAACAGGCCTTAATATTTTGCCATAAAGGAGAACATTTGTTCATTGAAGAGTTTAACAAAGCACCTAGCCATGCTCTAGAGAAGTGTCTAGCTTTTAAAAGTTCTTTCCATTTCAAATTAGTATAATCAAATAATAATTGCCATAACAGTTTGCTTTTAAGAGCAAGATTGAAGTTTCTTAAGTTTATGATCCCTCATCCCTTTTGTGTCTTTGATCTACATAAGGATGCCCAACTAACTATATGAAGACCTTTTCCAGTAGAAGAAAATGAGTTCCATAGAAATCTACTACTAAGCTTATCTATTTCCTTCTCCACCTTAACAGGTAAATAAAGCACTGATAAATAGTATGTAGGGATGACAGAAAGAACTGAATTTATCAAAGTCAAACGACCTCCTTGGGATAGAAATTTTGCTTTCCAAAGAGAAAGTTTATTGGATATTTTCTCAATAACTGGAATCCAATCCCTAAAAGTGGCCTTCCTATAGTGTAAAGGTAATCCAAGATATATTATTAGCACATCAGCAATCCCACAACCTAGGACATTACAAGATCTAGTAACCAATTGCTGACTCACTCCAATGCCTGTGAGTGAGGACTTGTGGAAATTTATTTTAAGCCCAAAACAGGATTGAAAACAACATAAAATTCTTTTTGTGTTAATCATGTTGTCCTCTTTGGCTGATAGAAACAGTATAATATCATCTGCATATTGTATATTAACCATAGTGGGGCCTCCATGGGGGAATTGAATCCTAGAAATGAGGTTGTTATTTAGTGCCAGCTTTAGCATGCGATTTAATATATGTGTGGCCACAATAAATAGGAGTGGGGATAAAGGGTCTCATTGTCTTAACCCATTAGTTGCACCAAAAAAGTCTTTAGGAGAACCATTAACCAGAATAGAAAATCTAGTGATACTAATACGTACACATCCTAACCTAGGATATCTATTTGGATCCAAATCCTAGACCATTAAGGGAGTCTAGTAAGAAATCCCAATTTATATTATCAAAGGCTTTTTAAAAGTCTAGTTTTAGGATATATCCAGGAATGTTTGTAGTTTTCATATAATGCAAGGTTTCTTGGGCAACTAGGAAGCAATCTCCATTGGATCTTCCCGAGAGAAATGCACATTGAAAATGATCAATAATATCATTTAGAATTGGAGTGAGTCTAGTTGCAAGAGTTTTAGTGATTATCTTGTATACACTATTTACTAGGTTGATTGGCCTAAAATCTTTTATGTATTGTGCACCATTCTTCTTGGGGATTAAAGAATAAAAGTTTGGTTAATGGGTGCTAAGAAATCAGGGTCATTAGAAGAATATAGATTCTGGAAAATCTTAAAAATATCAAATTTAAGAAGATCCAAGAAATGATGAAAGAAAATTAAGGAAAAACCATTAGGACCTGAGGCTTTGTCTCCAGGTAGGCTAAACACATTTCTTTTAATCTCTTTAATTGTAAAAGCTTCCTCCAATACATCAGGATTTGAAATCTTTACTAGGAGTAGGATATCCTAGTTCAGGGAAGCCTTAAACCTTTTACCCTTGTTAAATTGCCAAATAAAATGCCTTTCTATCACTTTACTAATTGCTTTGGGTGAATATATCAAGGTATCATTTACATTCAGTGAAGCAATGGTATTAAGTCTCCTACGGTATTTGACCATATTATGGAAAAAGGTTGTATTTAAATCTCCCTCTTTGAGCCAGTGTATTCTAGATTTTTGCTTCCAATAGGTTTCCTATTCCTTCAGCAAAGAGAAATGTTCTACCCTAAATTCCTTTTTTTTCCCCACATCTCACTACTAAGCACAGTAGTTTCAAGTAGAGAGTAAATGTACTCTATTTGTGATTCAATATGTAATAATCTATTTTTTCTCTCCTTCCTAACTTGACCCAACCAAGATTTAATCTATTGCTTTAGATTTTTAAGCCTGTATGCAAAGATAGCTGTGGGGGATGAGGAAGAGCAAATAGAAATGGATTTATGCCAACAATCCAGGATAAGTTCTTTAAATCCATCCAAATAAAGCCAGGATTTATAAAATCTGAATGGGGAAGGCCCCTAGTTAACTGGGATTGTATCTAGGACAATGGAGATACGGTCAGAAACTACTCTGACCTTACTAGTATAGAAAGAGTGAGGGAATTTGACTGACCAATCCATGGAGATAAGAAATCGGTCAAGTTTGACTATGGTTGGATGTGATTGGAAGTTGGACCAGGTGTAAGAGCAATTGTTGGGGGATAGATCCATTAATAAATTATTTTTAATAATCTCCTTGAAATTTTTCATAGAAGAGGTGATTCTAGTCCTAAAACAGTGCTCATAAGAATATCTAATTAGATTAAAGTCCCCATCAATAACCCAATTATTGCTAACCATTTTGCTAAGGCAATCCATTTCCTCAATGAAATCCTACTTTAGTCTGGGCTCATAGGGACCATAAACCCTTGTAAGCCACTATTCAAATCCATCTGTGTAATTTTTAAGTTTTAAGGACAGACTATATGTGGCAGATAGAGTAGTACACAACTCAGTATGTGTGTCATCCCAACCAATAAGAATACCTCCTGAGGCTGAGAGGGCATATGAGACCATTTATTGACTTTCCCTTCCCCTAGGGTTCTAAGAATGCCAAGGGAAAAAGTTTCCTTTTTTGTTTCACTAAGAATTATAATGTCACAATTATTTTACCTAATAAGATTACAAATAATTCTTTTCTTTCTACTAGTCCCTAATCCCTTGATGTTCCAGGCTGCAATAATCATTAAGTGATGGAGGACAATCAAAGAGAAGCAAAGTTCTCAAATAATTTAGCATTATCTTCTAGATTGATATATGACAATTCTTGATCTTTCCTAACCAGATTGAAAAAGTTCTTTGTTTCTTCCAAAGAATTAAGAGATAGTCCAATATTACCACAGAAAGACTAGAATTGGTCATAAGAATCCCAAATACGTGAGTCATTCAGTAAATTATTAGTATTACTTTATATTCAGTGAATTCAAATAGATGATTATTATGAACTTATTACGTTACATCATCAATAGGTCATTAAAACCATTAAGAATGACAACCATTAAGATCATTGATGAATAAAATCTGAATATAAAAAAAAAGAATGAAAACCATTAAGAATCGCAACCATTATGATCATTGACAAATATAAAATATGAATAACTCATGAATCAAATCTTACATTACAGAATGACAACCATTAAGATCATTGATGATGTTTATGTTTGAATTCTTGTGCTTGATGTTAAGATCTATTTTTCATCAATGAATTCCTAAATATTCTCATGGGTGTTGCTGTTAGGAATTTTTTGTCGAATTGCAGATGCAATCAAATTATGCATTTCTAAAATTTAATATTTTTTTATTTTATTATGAATGTCTACTTTGGGCTCATGGCTAAGTTGATTTTGTTTTTGTCAGTTAATGCTTATTCCACCTTGGAAGCTTTCATAATTTGTCTTTTATCAATACTTGATTATAATTATTCTTATTTAATAGAAAAACTATCATTATTTGTTCATATACTTAAATAAAAAGAAATTATCTTGTTTAAGGAAGAAATAAATGTTAGAATTGGAAAAACTATGAAATAAAAACATAAGAAATGTAGAAAAGGCAAAAAGAAGATAAAAGAGATTATCTTCCCTAATAATTAATAAAGTTTCCATTAATAAGTTTGTATGTGTAATTAAATCAACCGATAAAAGACAAATTATGAAAGCTCCCAAGGTGGAATAAGCATCAACTGATAAAAACAAAATCAACTTAGCATATGTGCGAATTGTAAAAGATACAAAATAAATAAATTTAACTTTATATTTAAAATTTAATCTTAAAAATTAATTAATTTTTATTTCAACAATGTATAACAATGTGTTTGACAGATTATGTTTATTATTTATGTTTCTTTTTTAAATATCATATGTTGCTTAACTTTTCTTTTATCAATACTTGATTATAATTATTCTTATTTAATAGAAAAATTATCATCATTTGTTCATATACTTAAATAAAAAGAACTTATCTTGTTTAAGGAAGAAATAAATGTTAGAATTGGAAAAACTATGGAATAAAAACATAAGAAATGTGGAAAAGGCAAAAAAAAAAAAGGGGATTATCTTCCCTAATAATTAATAAAGTGTCCATTAATAAGTTTGTATGTATAATTAAATTCACTATGAAATGTTCGATAAGATAATAATTTAATAATTTACTAAGTTACAATTTACAAGTTCAATTTTTTAGGTAAAACCTGAGATTAACATCTATAAAAGGCAAACTCTTCCTTTTAGATGAGTGAAGAGGTATTATAAGGTGTTTTTCTTTACAATAAAAATGATATTAGTCTATGTAGAAGATAATTAAAATCGTCCAATCTTTTATGTACTTTGTTGTAGAAAAAGATATTGAAATTGTTTGACATAAATGATATTAAGAAGTAGTAGATTGGGTGAGTTCAATTAGAGTATAATTCCATGTTAAAGACTAAATTTATTCATTTAATTGTGAATTAGATGACAGTTTATTATTTATTTGATCACTAATTATATGAATTTATAGTAGATAATCTTCTTCTTATATGCAAATAAACATTTGTAATAAATAAGTTGGTATTAGTAGTTTTAATGATGAAGTGCTAAGTAGTATAATTCTTCTTTCAATAAAAAATGACAATTAGTATTATTGTTCATATGTTTAAGAAAAAATAATTTATCTTAAGAAATAAATGTTGGAATTGGAAAAACTATGGACAAAAAACATAAGTCAAAATATAAGATTAATATATATATATATAAGGCAAATTCTTTCTTTTAGATGAGTAGAAATATATCATAAAGTATTTCTTTAAAGTAAAAATGATATTAGACTATGTAGAGGGTAATTAAAATCATCTCACCTCTTATGTCTTTTGGCATTTAGAAAGATATTACAATTGTCGTATATAAATTATATTAAAAAGTAGTAAATTGGATGAGTAATTGGAATTCCATGTTATAAGTGTAATCTATTCATTTATTGTCATTCAAGTGGACAACATTTTCTTATATGAAAATAAAGATTTGTGATAAATGGATTAGCATTAGTAATATTAATGATGAAGTGTCAAGTGACATAGCTCTTCTTTCACAAAAAGTGACAATTAGCAATATAGTATAGATATAGCTATAGATAATAATAATAATAATAATAATAGGTAATTTATTAGTAATCACTTTTTCATACACTAATAGGTGATTTATTGCTATTCATTTTTTTGTGATTTACTACTATTCATTTCTTAGAGAAGAGGAGAATAGAGGTGGTGGTGATGATGAAAAGAAGAAGTGTACTCTTGTGGGGTTAGGGTCAACAGAGTTTGGTTTATCTGTGAAAATGTTTGATTACTTACACAAGCTGCTACAGTAGTGTAACCATGCCGGCGAGGAGATTCCGCAAATGAATGCGAAATCGGTCGGCAAAATCACGTCGAAAAAGCAAAATAAAACGGAGTCGCCACCTAATCTATTATGGAAGACAAGGAAAACCAAAACATGA
>JAMKQA010010957.1:0-11214 GCA_024699735.1 Posidonia australis
TTAATTTGTCCAAATGAACATAAATGTCTTAAATTTTACATAGTAATAGAAATAATGCAACTACATAATCAACGAAAAGCATACAAACGGGAAAAAAATCTTCTTTCAAATTAAAAACACAAGAAAGAAGGAGAATACTCATCACTTGATGAAGTCACACCGCCTTGCAATTGGAATCCGTGAAAGAAGAAAGAAGGATGTAAAGGAAGAATAGAAAACTAAGGAGAATGAAGAAGGATGCAAAGATAATTAAAGGAGAAGAAGGAGAACAAGTAGTAGAGACGTTTTCTTTGGGATTCAAGCGTATGGATCAGGAAAAAAAATCTCCTTGCCTTTTATACTTTAAAAATCAAAGGAAACCATTTCCTTTTCCTTAGGAAAGCACAAACACCACTTTAAAATGTGGTCAAAGGAAAATTACTTTCCTTTTCCTTAGTTTCCTTTGGATTCTGAAGGCACAGAACCCCCCTAGTCTAAAACCTGGAGAAAGCAAGAGCAGCTTACATAGGTGCAGGTAGAAAACCTTCTTATAGTGAATTATGATTACATGAGTACATCCATCTTTATCTTATCATTGTGGTCTTTCCTCACTTTTGCACCACTAATGCATTCAGTTTTATTTATGGCTTATGCATCAAGAAAATTCCGAATATAAGTTATAATTTCTTGGAATGTGGTAACACTTAGCACAAAGCCATAGAATAAATGTCTTATTGGGAGTCATGGTTACAAAAATATTTATAGCTGCATCTTGTGATTGATAGTTATATTTTCTTGGAATGAGTCAGCAGTTAGCACAAAAGACAATAGAATAAATGTCTTATTGTGAGTTATGGTTTAAAAATATGTATATCCATATCGGATGATCATTGTTCTTTTATCACTTTTGCACCATTTGTACATTCACTTTTTAGCTACTTCTTATGACTGATACATCAAGGACATTATAAATATTATAATTTCTCTGGGCTATGTAGCACCTGGCACAAAAGAGAACTGATAAATTACTGCAAGTTGTTTTTAAGCTTTCAGTGCATTGTAGATGTATAATGTGCATTACGAAGTCATAACAGATGGGAAAGATAAACTGTATCATTCTATTCAGCATGAGTGTTTTACAGGCAAAACGAGCTGGTTCCCAGCTGAAGAGTCGTCTTGTTGCTGAAAATTCTATCACAGAGTGGTCAAAGACAATTGAAAAAATGGAGGATCAAATATCTGAAGTTCTTCAGGAAGAAAGGTACAACTAGATCATATGAGTAGATGCTATTTTGAGAGTTTGATATGTTTAGTTTTTTAAATAGTTGTTGTTGGCACAGTGAGGAAAGGGCATTCCGCAAAGCTGAAATGGAAGCTGCTAAGGTGTTTTTTTTTCTTCAAATGTTCACATCATTTTGTTGAGTCTTTTTTCTTTATTTTCCATTGATTGTGATTTGGTATCATTTCGGAATGGCTGCTATATTTTTCCTCTTCTTCAGGTGACAATTGTTTTCTTATTTTGCAGGCAGAAAATATGGTTGAGCACAAGGAAGAAATCTTCTCTCGTCCTAAGAGAACTTGGTTTGCCACAGAAAGGGAGAAAAAACTTGTAGCCAATGCTTCAAAGGTTGTTTTTTCATGCATTTAGTATCATTTATTATTATTGGTAGCAAATCTGATTTAATAAGTTCAATCCTTGACTCATGTTCTTTTCATAACCGTTTGTTCCTTAATGTTAGATTTTTGCTTATATGCGTAGATGGATATCCATTTGATATCTGTTTATGTACTTCTTATCTAGTCTCTGTACATATGAGACTAAGCTTTTCAGTAGATTATTCTCTTGTTCCCAATCTCTTTCTGATCTCTTCATCTAACAGTTCACATCATTTATGCCTCTAATGCATATTTATCTCTCCAGCAAGCCTCCTTGGGAAACAATCAAACCGGCAAAAATGAGGTTGTTAGCGTGCAGCAAGCAGAAGAACTAAAAATGAAGGAAAAGAGGCAGCGGGAGTGGGAGGTTATTTTCTTTATCAAGTAACTAGTTTGCTATTTTGAATATATGGTGAAGTGTGACTTGTTTTTTATGCTCATGTTACCATTGAACAGAAAACTTTGCCACGTAAGAAACGTAGAAGGTTGGAAGCAAAGCGTGAGCTGTTGGAAAATGAAGCTGACAGTGAACAGGTGTAGATGCACTGCCATTTGTTTTCATTGCTCCACTACTCAGTTACTGTAATATTTCATGCACTTGTAATAATTTTTTTTGTATTTCATTTCCTGTTGAAACATGGATTAGTTTTCAACTTTCATTACCAAGTTGAAATGCTGGTAGGCTCTATATTAATTTGGCCTCCATGTAATTTTTGGTTTCTGTAATGCTTGTAGGAACATGACAATGGTAAGAATGAGAAAGCTGGGAAGTCATTAATTGATTTGGCTTATCGGAGAGCAAAATCCATGAAGGCTATGAAGAAGAAGAGTGAATCTGGGAAAACTAAAAAGACAGGTCCAACAACCAAAAACTTCCCGTTGAAAAATCAAAATAGGAAGGAGCAAATGCACAAATTATTTCAGAATGATATGAATGGAGGAAAACAATGGGGTTCAAAAAAAGGCGTGCACGTGGCAGTGAAGAAAAAGGCTAAAAGTTCATTTAAAAGCAAATCAAGGTATAAATGATATGACTTATGCTTGTTTTCATATCTTCTTTATTGGACCCTGAAAGAATTTTAGTTTTTTAATAGATCAAATCTGCTAGAGGACATTGAATTTGTTAGTGTTATGCAGATGCATCACAGTATTCCCTATTGCAATTTCAGTTTTTACTGAATGACAGTCTGATTGTGCATCAAGTGAATATTTGTCAAATGCTAATAGTTTCTCACACCATTTGATCATTTATAAATATCACAATCCTATATTGTTGTAGCCCTGTTAAGTTTCCATATTCATTCTTGCTGCGCCTATTTTTTCTTCATACCAGCCGCTATATAATACTTAAGAAACCATATATAATCTCAAGAAACCAGCAGGTGTATTACTATTTCAATAGAATGTTTTTTATTATTTGATAATATCATTTTTTTTCAGTTGTATTGGATTTTATTAGATGCTTCTGCTATTATGTATTTCAGGATGTATTTAGCAATATGCTTCTGCAGAAATTTATTCTGAAAAAAAACTAAGCTTCTTAAGAGGGGTTTAGTCGAACTCCCTAGAGAAGCTCAACGTTGTATTGCATAGCTAGAATCTGCTTCTAAAGTTGACTAGGATATTGGTCTTCTAAAAATCCTTTTGTTAACAAATTTGCTGGATGCTTAAAACCCATGGAATATGATTTTGAGATCTGTTAACAAACCTTACGTCAGTTTCCCCCCTTTTTTCTACTGTTATGGGTTAAGAGATATTTGCATTACATGATCAATAAAGTTACATATATATATGGATGGGTCAACATATAAGACATGGTTATATGGATACCTGTTTGTCTGTATAAACTTATTAGCATGTTATTAATACATCTAATACTCTTCTTCAAGCTGAAGCATATATATTTAGAATGCCCAACTTATTACAAAGTGTCTCCAAAACACCTAGAGGTAATCCCTTAGTAAGTATATCAACAAGTTCTTCTGAAGATGGTGTAGTAGAGACGATTCCTCCGTGTCAAGACCATCTTGTCCTTTCCATAGGTGAATTCTATCTGAAGGAAATATTTTGGTCAACCCATGTTTTTGGTAACAAAATGTTTACTTAAATACTTCTTTGTTTCCATAATGCCCATTGTGTCACTACGTGTCCAAAGTATATTGGACATACACTATCAGAACCACAATGTCATTATTTAACTCCATATCGCTGAAAGCCATTCGTAATAACAATATTGCTGAACTTACCAAATCATGTTCTCAAGTTGTGCTTAAGGTTATAGATTGTCTTTTTAAGATAGTAGATGGTAACCTTCTTTTAAGTAACATATCTTGTAGGTTACTCTATAAGAACTTGTTTTGTCAAGTCACCATAGAGGAAAGTGTTTTTTACATTAAGCTGATAGATCTCACAAGACTTATTCCTCAACATAAAGAGAACATGGTGGAATTTAATATGACCACATTAGAGGTCTTGGCATAGTCGACTCCAAACGTCTATGTAAAACCATGGGCAATAAGACGTGCTTTGTACCTGTGCATGTAATAAGACGTGCTTTGTACCGATGTACTAAACCATCACACCTGTATTTAATGTTATAGATCCATTGGCATCCAACAACACTATCTCCATCTAGACAAGGAATCAAGTCACGTAGTTCCTAGAGAAGAAATTGACAAAGTAAAGTGATGAAATGCAAGGTGAAGGCTATCATAGGAAATAAATTGAGAAAGAGAATGAATCATAGTAGATCACTTTCCCTTATGAAAAACAATAAGCACATATAGGGATGGATTTGTAGGCATGAGAGTTAGTTGGGTAGGAATTTGTGGTGGTGGTTGCCCAAAGGTGAAGACGGTACACTTGTAAAGGACATGTAGGAGGCATAGAAATAGTAGACATGTCATCAATAGGGGAATCCTCCATCGCCGTGGGAAGAGGAGCATGCTCCGGACCTACAATGGAAGATCCAAAAAAGGATTGGAACTCAAAAAAAGTCATATCAGCAAATATGACATACCATTTAGTAGTAAGGTTGTAAAAGTGATATCCTTTTTGAGTTCGAAAGTATCTCACAAAAACACATTTGATTGAGTGATGTGAGTTTATCAAGACTTGGAGAAAGGTCTTGTGCAAAGGATTCATAGTCAAACACCTTAGGAGGTAGAAAAAACAATGGAAGACCATGTAACCTCCTGAGGGGAATTTTCCTAGCAAGTACAGCAAAAGACATCCTAGTGATAAAATGGGATGCTATAACAATCGGATCATACAAAAGGTATTTGGGAACAATCATTTGTAACATAATGATGCAAATTACATCAAGAATATGTCTGTGTTTTCGTTTAGTAATTTCATTTTATTGATGTACACGACGACATGTAGTTTGATGTAAAATTCCTAAGGAAGCACAATACTTCTCAAGCGAAGTCTAAACAAACTCCAATGCATTGTTAATATGGACTTTTGAAGAAACAAAAAATTGGATTTTTATTTCAACAAAGAATTGTTTAATAACATCAAGCATATGCATTCTTATCTTTCAAAGGATACATTCAGGAAACACGACAATAATCATCAACAAGGACTATGTAATATCAATGTCTAGACATAGAAGAAACTCGAACTGGATCTTAAATATCACAATGAATCAACTCACATAGGCCCTGACTAACAATAGTAGAGTGACGCCTGTAGGTAGCATGATAATACTTATCTAGTTGATACATCTCTCAGTCAAAAGACTAAACAAAAAAGAATGTCATAAGGATAAAGCTTGTTGAGGTCTATGGTGAGAGAGATGATCAAGATGATAATGTCAAATAAGAGATGACTCCGGAGTGGAAATGGAAGAAAATAGTCCTTTAGGAACCTCATCACGACCCAGTAAGTACAGTCCACTATGCTCAAATTCTAAATTAATCATCTTCTCTAGCTGTAGATCCTAAAAAGTACAATGATATGAAAAGAGTGTCACAAAACAATTCAAGTTTTTGTAATAACACTAATGGAATGTAGATTAACAAGAATATACAGAATGTATGAAGGATTGGTAGATTAACAAGAACATACACAACTTGAATATCCCTTTTACTACCAACAGGATACTAGTGATCATTAGCAATGGAAACAGAACGTATGAATGATTGGTTAGAAAAAGAGGTAAATTGATCACAAGTACCTATCATATGTGAAGAGACATGAAAGGTAGTGGTATGAAGAAATTTCTTGTAGTCACCATGGGAGACAACAGTGTAAGAAGAAATGGGACTGTATGTAATGGTATTTTGGGTTCACTCAGGCCTTCCAAACTTGTCCCAGCATTTGTTTAGAGTGTGATTCATACGTCTACCATGATCACACCTGCGAGGTCCACGTTCTCCCCCTAGAATGCGATCTCGTCCATGCCCACATCAGCACCCCCTGGTTGAAGCAATCATGATGGACTGATCTAGAAACCATATAAACACGTAATACACGAGCAAAGGTAGAGGACAGTGATCGAACAGTGTCTGCCTCAAGTACATGACTATGAATCTGGAAAGCAAGTTCTGGACGAAGCGTAGAAAGGAATTTGGTGACCGCCAAACCATCAAGGTACTCCCTGAGCGTTTTGGTGTTGTATATAATAGGCTGTTGTACCTCCAATTCGTCTAACAGGCACAGAGTGAGGTGTAAATCTCAATACCATGGAATATATTTTACTCATGACCGTCTCGTTTTCAATGTATCCTATATTTTTTTTGTTGGGGTTAGAAACATCACATCAGAGGCAATGATGAGATCCATACTATTTACCAACAAAAAAATAATACCGAAATCAGTGGCAAACTAGTCATCGTAGTTTGAATCTTTTGGAGATGATGATTCTTTGGTGATGTGTTTGACTTTTTGATGAGCACTGAGAAAAATAGTTACGGTTTTTGCCTACAAAAGGTAGTTACTACCATTAAGTTTGATGGTGGTATCATTGAGACCATGCAGTTGGGTATCAATCGAAGGACTGGAGGTGGAGGAGGGGACCATGATACAAGTCTGTAGGGAATAACTGATAACAACCACAATACGAACACAGTAGTTAACTAAATCACAGAAAACGCGTGAAACAGGGACACAACAAGGCAACTGAGGAGCCTTACAACATGTACATGGAGAGGCATATAGCACAGTAGCCTAATAGCACATGCTCGATCGACGGCACAGGTTGCATGAGCCACCAGAAGGTAAGGGAGAGGCCAGTTGGTAAGGACGAGGCACCCGGCGGAAAGGAAGAGGCTGGCAGGGTGGGAGGAGGCACCTAGAGGGAAGGAAGAGGTTTGTGGGTGGTGGCATTGTGCTATTTGGGCCGATGGGTGACGATGGTGGCTCTAGCGCTGTTTGATGGCTGCAGGAAGGGAGGGGTGGTTTAGGTATTAATCTAACCTTGCTACTCTAATACCCTGTTATGGGTTAGGACATAGTTGCATTACTTGATCAAATAGAGTTTCATATATATAAGCCAACATATAAGGCATGGTTATATGGATACCTGTTTACCCTTATAATCTATATTAGCCTGTTACTAATGCTTCTAACATCTAAAAAAGCTAAAAATGCCAAAAAAAAGTCTGGGACGTTAGGCAAGGTAATTAACCAAACAGACCATTTTACAGGTAATACTGACTAGAATCTATTTTTAAGACTTGATTTGTTTTGGAAGCATCATTTAGCCGACCCTTCTTTGGCTTTGTCACCATATGTCATGCACAACACTAGAGTACCTTTTTAGGGGAATCTGCAAAATTTTTGGATTTCTATTTTTTCTTATTACCACGTTTTATTTCAGGTATAAAAGGAGAAAATAGAGGGAGATTGGACGTACTACCACAAGTAATCTTGTCAGGATGTACGTCCTCAGGGATACGTATGCATCATATAGTTGGTGGCTGGTGATATCATCTGTTGGCACTACGAAGATCCTGTCAGCTAAATCTGCACTGGCTAATTGGTAACAATATAACTTTCATCTAGTGCTGATAAGTGAATACTATTTCCTACGACTGCGTCCATGTGACTGCTGGTTTTAGTCAGACTTCGACTGAGATCATGTCTCAAGTCACGAAACCTGATTGCAACAGGAAAGTTTTGATCTACTTCGCCCTCTTTGGGTTTCTACAAGGTCTTAGAAAGTAAATTTTGTATTGGATTTATAAAATTCAATGTAGACAGCTTTTTTCCCTATTGCTTGCTAGTGTTTTCCCACATACCAGTGAAGACAGCAGTAAGGTCTGAGATTCAGAGGATTATTTGAGTATTGTTATATTTAATAATTTCTTGCTTTTGTAATGTTACTTCATGAATGTAACTCAACTGGGAATTTCGCATATGGTGTATCCTGCAATTACATTTTTCGAACTGGACAAGCTGATTCAAAACTTAGAACTAGTATCTTTGGGAATGAACATGGTTGTATTCTTAACGTGGCGGGCTATATGCACTGTTAGGTTGAGCTTTGATTCGGCTGCTGTGTGGTGCTGCTATTAGATTTCGGCGTAAGACTTGTGAGGACAAAAATGCATAATCATCAGCACTCCCGTTTGCATTTACAAATCTTTCACCATACAAAATAGAACGAATATCCAGTAATTGCGAGTGCTTGGGATCAAATCTAGAACGAATATCCAGTAATTTCTAGTGCTTAGGATCAAGCCATTCATATCTGCCATTAGCTTCTAATCAACACCATAATCTATTTGAACAACAAAAATCTGTTGCTACACGAGGAAAGTGTGTGCTTACCTACCTTAAAGGTAACAACCAAACATTTGAAACATTTACCGACAGGAAGTTGTCTCGGCTTTTGGTTTCGGTCCCCACTCCTTTATCTTTTATCTGTTTTACTGTGCCCGTTCAATTGATAATCATGTGGAAGAGTAGCCGTTGGGACTCGGGACGAACTAGGAGACGAACAATCATACTGACAAAACAGAGCACCAATAGTTCACGAGGGCATTCTAAAGTTATAGATTAGTGCTGTCAACAATCTTGGACTTTGGGGCCCCTCTACTACTTTTGCTTTATCGTAAATACCCCCTACAACCATCGTTTCTTTTTAAACCCAACTCCATGGAAGGGTCCATCCTTTAATGTCCGACTAGTAAGCATGAAAGAAATTCATTTCTTTCCTCCTTTAGCTGCACATCAAGTAAAGATGCTACTTGACGAAGCATTGGAGCAAGAACCAAGGAATCTCAAGTAAAAAAGAAAAACATCATCGTAGCATTGGGTAATTATTTTTCATTCCTAACGTTTTTTTGAAAAATCAACTTATATGTTTTTTTTTGCAAACATTTATGGTTTTTTTTTACTGTAGGCATTTTATGACATAAGTGAAGAATCATGTTTGATTGTATTGTCAAAAAAGTACTTGTTTTTGTCTAAAATGACTAAATTATCCTTCATATGGAAAGTTAATGGAAAAAGATTCCTAAGCTTTTAAAAAAGTTGTCTTCCATAATTCTTTTTTTTAACGTTTTTTATGAGGTTCACACCTTACAAAAATGTTGGTGTTTTTTTAATAAACTTTCTTTTTTTATGTATTTGATTAAATTTTTTTATTATAAGTAATTATTTTAATAAACTACAGCCAATAATCGTAACTAAGTGCTACTTCAGATTTTTACACATGAAGTGAAAGCCACATTTAGAATCATGATTCACCCTTTGAGAGCAATAAGTGCTGGAGCAAACAAAAATGGGTGACGAGAGATTTGTGCGGAAATGTACGTTAAAACACACATCAATCAAATTATGTCATTTGACAGTTATTAGACTGATTTTGTAAAGACTAGACTCATTTGCAAGTAAGAGGACTGGTTTGTCAATATACAAACTAACGTATCGATTTGCCAAAGTCATATACAGTGTGACTTATAGAAAATGTTATAAGAATAATTACGACACGGAACAACAACCAAGATGTCTAGTGATTTGGCTTTTCTATGTTATAAGATAAACATAAAATACTATGAGAATTGAAAAACAGGGTTTGGTACACTGACAGATGTGTCGTCTGGGAAAAAAAAACTAAAAAGAATATGGTTTACCGTCAAAGACGTTCCAAAATGATGTGTTTTACGTCTCCGTCCTATTTCCAAAGAAAACAAAGGGAAAACACATGATTCCATTGTTTCTTTCCTCATGGTATTAACATAATATTAAATTTCCCTTTCAAAAAAAATTATATTAAATTACTGAAATGATATTTATCACAAAAAAAAACTGAAATGATCAGCTGAAAGTCGAAACACCCATGAGAAGTAAACCAGTGGTATAATTTGATCATGCAAATTATGATTATATAACACTATTCTAAACACGTGAAAAAAACTTTTCTCGTGGTTTTTTTGTTTGAAATCAGTAAATAAATATTTTTTCTTCTTACGGTCTATAAGATTTGAATCTAAAAGAAAGATGTGAGTTTCACTTTTCCTGATCAACTGTACATGATAGTTGATTTTAACTTTTCTCATTGTTACACGTAGTTATACTGGAATACTTCCGTTGGTGGCTACAACTTCATTTGTTGTTGGTACATAAATGGATTTGATGTGAACCGTTAGATCTCATTAACGGTTATGATGAATTGATGATGTCCAAGAAAAAATTCATCCGACTCTCAAACCCTCCACTCTCCTCCATACAAACCCTCCACACCCCCACCTCCTACGCCACCCAATTCCACTGGTCCATTCACTCCGTTCTTCTCCACAATCGCCACTCCTCCCTCCCACGTTGTTCAGTGGTGCCATATGCATCCTCTCTTTCTTCACCTCTCCAGCAACACTCGTCCCGTCAAGTGGTATGTTCCCACATCCCGCTTACTACCACACGGCACACCTACCCTTTTCCTCTTCATTTCGTGTTCCACCTTTGGTCGCTGTCCGCAATGAAGCTCATTCGTGAATTTTGTGACATGGTTCCATGCGTTTTCTTCATGATGGCAATGCGTTGATTGACATGTACGCGGAAGCTTGGAAAGTTGGGTTTTGCTCACTAGGTGTACAGATACACACATGAATGTCATCATATCGTATTTATTTTTAAAATATGGATGTAGATGTTATCTGAATATGAAAAATACATATCTATATTTTTAAAAAACGTATACAAAAATAGATACAGTACAGATATTTGACAGATGAACATGGATAAAAAGATAGATATAGTAAAATATCAAAAAAAAAAAACTTCAAATATATAGAAGTAAACGTACTTTACATAACTAATTATATGAAAATCAGTAAATTATGATAGATAACAAATATATATATATATATATATATATAGGATAAGGATCAGATGAGGACATGTCCTCTTTTTGCATATTTGAGGACAAGTCATTATAACCATTGATTTTATATCTTGTGGTGTATTTTTTGTTTACGTTTAAGTTTGATATGGTTACTCTTACTTGAAGGTAATCTTACATTCTTCTTTTCTTTTTTCCCATATTTGTTACCTTTTTCCTTGTATCTTGTGTCTTTGTTACGTTTTCTTTCCTTTTTTTGTGATTGCAGTTACGGGAGGGAATCTTTTTTC
>JAMKQA010010961.1:0-14904 GCA_024699735.1 Posidonia australis
TTTTTCAATTTAAAACTAAACTCAGACACAGGATAAGATATAGATAGAGGATAACCATTTTGCCACCAGTAGTCCTTAATTAATTGTTCAAATCCCTACAGAGAGAACCAGGATTTATAAAATCTGAAGGGGGGAGGGCCCCAGTCAGGGGCCATGGTATTAATCAGAATTGGGATGTGGTCCGAGACAATTCTGGCTTTACCAGAACAAACAGCATCAGGGAATTTCCCAAACCAGGCTAGGGAGACTAGGAAACGATCAAGCTTTACTAATGTGGGATTATCTTGAGAGTTTGACCAGGTGAAGGAGAAATTATTTGGAGAAAGGTCAATCAGAGCATTCTGATCAATAAAATCATTAAATCTGTCCATGTGGGCATTGCTGTTAATGTGGAGGGAATGTTCACTGGGAAACCTAATCACATTGAAGTCACCCCCCAGAATCCAGAAGTTATTAACATGTGTACTGATATATTGTAGCTCTTCAATAAATAGTGGTTTCAGGTTATGGTCACAAGGACCATAGACCCTAGTGAGCCACCAATCCAGATTAGTATCTAAATTTACGAAGTTAATGGAGAGGCAATGATTGGAGGGGATACACCTGATTACCTTAAAAAGCCTACTATCCCATCCTATTTGAATGCCCCCTGAGGCACTAATAGAGGAGACCAAAGACTAGGAATTTATTTTTTTCCTCCTATAAGTCTTAGAGATCCTTCTGTGAACTCTTCCTTCTTAGTTTCACTAACAATAATGACACCACATTTGTTAGATATAATAAATTCTTTTAATTCTCTTCTCTTATGTTCAAAGCCCAAACCTCTAATGCTTCATGCTGCTATAATCATAAAAAATTTGAGGAAAAAACAGAGGATCCCATCCTAACAGAGGATGCAGTAGGATCTTCTAAATTAACATATTCCTTGCCTTAATCCTTCC
Source organism: Posidonia australis (assembly GCA_024699735.1). NCBI lineage: Eukaryota > Viridiplantae > Streptophyta > Magnoliopsida > Alismatales > Posidoniaceae > Posidonia > Posidonia australis. The sequence continues at coordinate 942 of JAMKQA010010961.1, forward strand.
TGACTTGATTGAAGAAGGCTATTGACTCAACTTTTGAAGTCAAAGAGATACCAATATTCTCACAGAATGATTGAAAATGATCATAAGAATCCTACAATAACGGATCCACTTGGTTAACCTCAGGGTTAACCAGGGAATCCATAATGGAAGCATTTAAATCATGAGAACTATTAGAAGCAGAGCTATAATTGAGATCATTATTATAATCTACAAGTGAGTGATGAACATTACCTGGTGCATGTACAGGAGTCGGAGGCCGTGCAGAAGGCTTCTCAGAGGTGGTGGTACCCAGATCTTCTTAATCCAAACAGTCGTAAATTGCCATGACTTTTTTGAATTTTGCCAGAGAGAGTTTTCTAGCTCTGATCTCTGTTTCCACCCAGGTGGAAGCAACATTGGGATCATCCAGATTAGATCTCTGAGGGGGAGGGGTAGGGGTACCAACCAGAGAAGGAGGATTTGATGTTGTTGTTCCAAATACAGAAGGGGTGGGAAGAATTCTAGCTGTGCTATAAGTAGAAGACAGAGGGGGAGTAGTGTAAGTGGGTCTCATCTAGACATTTTTTCCAGTTTTATGCTGGGTTTTAGAAGAAGCGAGGTTCTTTCCACTGTTGTTGTCCCGCCAGCCTTTGTTATTTTTAAAGGATTTCCTAACAGGTTGTAAGTTCCTAGATGAGGAAGGTTGAGATGATTGCTTGGGCCATGTAGGAAAGGATTTTTGAGAGGGGGGGAAGAGGGACATAGGTCCCAACTGTGCCTGAACTTGATCGGGTATACTGTTTTTCCGTAGGCATAAAATCTGACATCAGGGATCTCCTTACTAGGGAGAATCTTTATCCTTACCCTAGCAAAACCCAAGAACTTAACTCTGTTGAAAGAAAGATCAACTTCCAGTAGATCAGAGAAGTCTGAAAGCAATCTTTGGAAAACATCTACACACCATAAGTGATGAGGGATCCCTTCCAACCGGATCCAGGTCCCCTCCTCCTTCAGGGAGAGAACGGCATTGGAGCTAGGTGTCCAGTGGACAAAAGAGGCGGAGAGGGTCTGGAGTGAGGATCCAAAACGACTTAGGATTTCATTTTTAACCTTAACAGAAGGAAATTTCAAAAGAAACTTCCCAGGGGAGAAGTCAGTTATCTCTACTTTGACATGTAGAGGCCAGTTATTAAGGATATGCTGTGAAAGATTGTCCGTTGTGAGGAGGGAGGAGTGATCAGTAACAATAGCACAACAAGAGTAGTGAATAGTGAGGTCGCAGGTAGCGTCAGAAGGGGGTATTACTATGGGGTTTTGAGGGGAAAAACCAGCCATGGTAGGGGATTGAAGTCTGTGCTCCTAAAAGAAATCTCAAATCGCCACTGAGTGAGTGGATGCTTTACATCTATAATAAGTACCAAAAAATCTACACTTGTTCTTAACATGACCACGCAAACCACACTTAAAACAACGACCATTTTTCCAATAGAAGCGTACCAGAGGAGAGGAAGCTTTTCTCTTCTTCTCCACCAGCGTCCACTTAGGAGAACCAGGCTCGGAGACTGCAGAACTACCAAATGAGTTCTCAAAGGAGGAAGAAGATTGTAAAGCGGCAAAGCGCGAGCCTCCATAAGTTTCCCCAGCCTCAGCAGTAAAATGGTCAGAGGATATCTCTGTCGCAGAGATTTCTGACAGAAAAAGCGGCGAATAAATAATATTATCTAGGGAAGAGGAGAAATTTTCTCCCACGGACGGCGAGGCCACCTCGTCATAAATGCCAGAAGAGACAGGAGAAGAGTAAGGTACAGTTATGTTAGGCACGTCGTCTGACGCGCAGATAATCGGGGGCCCCGGCCAGAGAAAAATCGTGGAGATTATCAGAGATAATCTCGGAGTTACCATTAATTCCCACTGCATAACGTCGATTAAGTTTAAAAACCTCATTAAGATTAGGGGGAGAATACCGTGAATACCCCCACACTCTGCTCGAGACAACAGGAAAGGCTGACAAGTCAAAGAACCCTGGCTTGTCGGTCACGCAACTACCGGGGTCCGAAGATTTACTCCGACGACCCACCGGCGAGAAAAAGATCGCCGGAACCGGAGGGGAAAAGAGGGGATCTGAACTAACAGATGCAAGGGGATCTGAAAGGGAAGCGTCAGGGGATCGAGAGGAATCCCCTGAATCAGATCCAAGAAGTAACCGCAATCCATCAGAAGCAAATAAAATAGGAAATCCAGTAACAGAAGTAGAAATATACTCATAAATCACTGATCCATATGCAGCAACATAAATCGAGCACAACGAGCATGAAACCACCGAGTTCAACCAGATCGGCGATAGATATTTGCTAAAATGTAAGCAATCTACAATAATATTCACAGGATGCTTAGAAAAAAATCTCAGATAAGAAATGGAACCGTATTTAACCATCAAGAGTCCAGATCCGATCGATCGGAGATCGTCCGTGATGGATCTGACACAGGGGGAGAAGGGCAAAGGAGATTTACTCTGAAAACAAGAATCAGAGCCCAGATCTGAAGAGGAAGAAGAAGCTTTCCTCTTCCGACGCCCCAGCACAGATGCCTCAGGGAAGAAGGGGGATTAGATTTTACCAGACGACGGTGCGCCTTGGCAGGCGACAGGATGGAAGGGGGTTCCTCTTCCACCAGACTGACTTTGAACGCCGCCCAGTCGAACTCAGTGGCTTTCCTGAATAGCTCGCGCGAGCGGAGTTTGTGAGGGAGGGATTTGGAAGCACGGCGGCCGCTAGGTTTACGACGGCCAGTCGCCATAGGGATACGCGAAGGCTAGATCATACAGTCAGTTGTAGAACGGACTCTTAGTTGGATGATCAGTTTGTGTTCTTACCGAACAGACTCTTGTTTATTGATCGATCAATTGATCGAACCTTATTGACCAATCGGTCAGTCACCATCAGTTATACGATCGGTTGACAAGTTTCTAGTTATATAATTAACAGGTTACGATATTGGGGCCCTCGACGTAGTCAAAATGGTTCCGTGCCTACACGTTCTTGCTACACTGTTGACAGTATTCTCTTACCATGGCTTGTAAAATACCACTAGATAAACTCATATTGCATGAAGCAAGGCAAATTTCCCTTTTAGCTTCAAATCACCAAGAAGTTGAAAACTTGGACTGGACTGTTTGGCGAAGTGGTAATTCAGTGTCCAGCTGTGAACTAACTTGGGTATTATGAAATCACAAAAAAAATCAGTACATCAGGAAATTCACTGGAAGACGAACATAATTGACAACTTGAACGAACATGAAAAGCCAAGTCGTTGGTTTGATTAAAAATTCGCTTCTTGTAGCTAGTTTGGTAATATTTCAGAGTCTTCCAGCTGTTGACCCTGATCTACTGATCCTTCTGGAGGATGAGGTTGGAGACTGTTCCTGTTGAGGCTTCTGTCAGATACCAAGTGATTACTGATGGTGATCATTCTTGGCTTCTCGTGGGTTCTTCGTCAAGGTGTATTCTACTTGGCTTCCTTCTCCATATGCTGGAACTGCCATTGGTTGGCCTAAGATGATGTCATTGGTTTATCCACAATATCTATATGGAAGGGGCTTTTCATGGACCAGGTCAGCATGTTGTTCCTTGGAAAAGGGTCTACACTCTACATTCCACGGGCCAGCACGCAGGAACAAAAAAAACACACTAATTGACATCATCCCCAGACAAAAGTAGGAACAAAAAAAACACACTGATTGACATCATCCCCAAACACTAATTGACCCTTTTCCAAGGAACAACATGCTGACCTTAACAGGACACTATCAAGCACATATAACAATGTCCACATCCAAGATGACATTTCAATAGGAGCTATTGTAGTGAGAGTTATTTGAATAGAAGCTTTTGCTTTATTGAAGATAGCTTTTCAACAGAAGCTATTGTATAAACAACTATGAGATACATTTCATAGCTATTCCTCTTCCAATTTCATACCTAGGTCTTCGATTGCACTTTAAGAAGGCCTCTTTTAGTGATTAGTCACTTGTTTTAAACAAAATCATGACCACACTAGATTATTGGAAATCCAGATACCTTTCCCTTGGTGGTAGACTTATCTTACTTAATTCAATTTTAACTGCCATCTCGACTTATTATTTATAAGTTCTTCATCTTCCTGTTAAGGTTGAGAAACAAATCAGTCATATTCATTGGCATTTCCTTCGGAATTCTACTTCTTCTACTAATAAGGGATACTCCCTTGTTAAGTGGCAACATATTTGTAGGAAAAATAATCAAGATGGCTTAAGGATAATTAATATTAGAAATTTTAACACTGCAATCAAATGCAAATTGCTTTGGCAATTCCTCATCAATAATATGTTCCTTAAATGACCTATTATTGTTAAAAGTAGATATTTCTCTTATAATAATTTTTGTGCATTACTTAACGTAGATCATCATCACTTTGGTAGAAGCTAAGGACTTGCTACTCTATAGTCAACACTTATGTTTCATTTTCAGCTAATAGTGATAAGAAAATTCTTTTCTAGGAAAATAAGTGAATAGAAAACACTCTACTGAAATTTAGCTTTTCTGTGTTATACTCTTTAGCTAACAAGAAAAAATATTCTCTTGAAAAGATGCTGTGACTGTGCCCGGCCCGGGGGTCCAGCGTGGGGTTGCGCTAGAGGAAAGAGGCCACATCCATGTCAAGATGGCGAGGGCGCGAGATGGAATGAGAACGGAAAAGAAAAGGAATCACCACCTAATCTTTTAAGAGAAAGACGAGGAAAACCACAAACAATTCACAAAAAGTGAATGAATGAGATGTAAACATGAACGCCAGATGTCTACTAACCAGAGGATGGATAAGGATTCTTATTACGCACGGGGAAGGTGTTAGGCACCCCCGTACGCCCGAGAAACTCAATCTTTCTAGCCTGATTCGCTTGCTAGAGGTTGAATGAATGTTTGCTATGCCTAGATTGTGTTCTAATCATGCTGATATGAATGCCAAGACATGACTGGATGGATGTATAAGAGGGTACGCGAAAACTGCGAAGAAATCCTCATGAAAAGAAGAAGTCACAAAGTATGACACGACAAAAAAAAAACATGAAATGACGAGGTTTCTAGCTAGAAGGGCTCCGAAATCATACAGGTCTCAAGAATGTCAAAAAGGGAACTGACTCAAGTCTTTAGAATCAAAGAAATCATCGCAGAAATCAAGGTGGAAAAACTGCAAAAAAGTCCCCGTAAAACAGGAAAATCGTGACATGTGAAGAAATTCACATAAAATGACGATGTTTTTGTAAAGAATGATTATGAAAACTATATTGAGGTCAAGGGGATAGACCCAAATCATTAGGAGTGTAGAAAACACCAATGAAATCAAACGGAAAAATTGCGAAAGAATCCACATAAAATTGGCAAATGGTGAGATGATGAGAAAATCATATAAAATGACGATGTTTTTGTAAAGAATAGTCTAGAAAACCATACTAAGGTCAAAAAGATAGAAAGTGAGGTCAACCCGAGTTATCGAAATCATGGAAAAGGCCGTGAAAATTAAAAAGGGAAAATAATCCGTGGTGGGGCCAATATCGGCCTTCAGGTTTGTTAATATACACCCTCGAGTGATGAAATCCAAATCAAATCGAGAAAAATCCAAAATTATGGAATAAAGATATTTAAATCAAATATTCAATAAAGGAATCCGAAGACAGATAGGAGAAAAATCCACGAAAGAATGCATAAAGTGCAGACTTATTCAAAAAGGATGAACTAATGTGCAAATACAGCAAAAACTGTGTAAAATGCATGGAAATGTACCTAAATGAGTAAAAGATGCTAAGGAATGCTTTGGACAGAGGTTATGCATGACTTGGTGCAATAACTAACACACAGGTGTATGAATTGATGACATAGGGGCAATTAGTCATTTCAGTAGTCACATGTGATTAATACGTGCATAGGGATATGCATGGTCCAACATATTCCAAAATGTATGAAAATGTCAAGAAAAAGAAAACATGCAAAAGAAAAGGTCTTGAAACAATAAAACAATGTAAAAACAATAAAAGACAAGTATAGGGACCAAAACGTAAAATTCACAAAAAAGGTAAAAACCTAGATCAAAATATACTCAGAAACTTCTATCGTAGTGTATAAATGATGGATCAAAGGAAGATGTGACAATGGGATGTGAGAATTGTACTCAGATGATTCCCTAAAAACTCAGGGTCAAATGTGCAAAATTCACAGAAAGAGAAAGTTCATGGCCAAAAATGTGTTTAAAAAGTCTATTATTAATGCTAGGATGTAAAATTTAAAAAAATGTGGCTATGTGTTGTGACATGTGTGAAAATTATACTTTTGGTAATTTCTTGAAAACCTAGGGTCTACTATGCAAAATTCCCACATAGGGTGCAAATCTGACAAAAAATGTGAAATCAGATGTTCATTTACATTTCAAACATGGGTTTTTGAAGAAAACTTTATTCAAGTGGGGATTTACAAGCACAAGTGATCAATAAATGTGGAACATATTAAAATGTGATTTAAAATGCAATAAAAACTATCATTAATGATTTAAGAAAGTTTCAGGGACCTAGATGTAAATTTTCTTGTTTAAAAAACATTATAGATTAAGTTCGGGGACTGATTTGTAAATTTTTAGGACCAAAATGTGATAATGCTTATGATTTTTACACGAGTAGTGCCATTATAAACAATTTTAAGGTCTAAAATGCTAATTGTACAAAGGAAACTCTTTTCAAAGAACTCTGGAGCAAAATGCAAAATCTCAAGACTTAAATGCAAAGAAAACATGATCTCAGGGGTTTAAGTGTAATAAAACATGTATGAAATGGACTGAAAATGCAATTAAAAGTTAACCATGGCAAAATGTACAATATTCACAATACAATTTAAAAATAAGAAAACTCAGGGGTTACAAAATAAATTTTTAAGACTCATATGCAAAGAAAACATGAATATAATGGTCTAACTGTGAAGAAACAAAATATATGGAACTAAAAAAGAATTAAAATTTAAACAGGAGAAAACATGTCATATTTACAAAAATAATGAAAGAATAAAACTTATTTAAATCTACAAGGGCTTAAACACAAATATACAGGACCTAAGTGTAATAAAAAAGACCCAAAAGTAATGAAAGGACCTGGATGTAAAAAAGAACCTAAATGTAAGGAAAAAGGACCTGAAAGAAATTCTAGGGACCTAAATGTAACAATAATTAGGACCTAAATGTAATTATTAAAAATTAAAAGAAAAAATTCCTAAATCTATTTGTTTCAAAGATCACCAGCGATCCCTCTCCGACGCAAACTTCGGTGAGCCTCCAATGGCGGCACAGCGGCGAGAAGGTGGTGGCGGTGGTCGGAGAAGCTTGAGGGCTTCACGGCGAGCACCACCAGGGGTGTGGGCTCGACTAGGGAGGCCTAAGAGGCCTCCCCCACCTTGGGCTCCGGCGAGCGGCGGTCGACGCCAGAGAAGGTGACTGCAGGGGTGTCTGGAGGAGGTGTGGGGGCTAGAATGACCCCACAGGCCATTGCCATTGCTCCCACTATTCCTCTTTAACCAGACATTCTTATACCAATTGTTGGGAAAACGATATTCCTAAGGATCTAAAGGAGAAATGAAGGTAAAAAAAAAGGAACAAATATACAAAGAAAATAAAGATTTATATGGTTCGACAAGTTGTCTGTCCATGGCCACATTAGGGTTTCTTTTTTCTTCTTATATCAAAAGTTACATGTTATAGAAGACCGCTTCCTCATATATAGAAGAGAATTAAGATGTCATAGTGATACTAGTTTGATCTACTGGCTCAAGATTCAGCATAATCAGACTTCATATACTCAACAAATCTCACGAGCCATACACCAAAGACAGCATAATTGGAACTAAGCCCTTGCAACAAGATAGTATATTACTTGTTACTCCTATTGGTGGACATAATGCAGTTAAAGGTGATTCCCAACCTTCTCCCTGGTCTAGCCTTGGACAATGCTCCCACTATGCTCTTTATGGTTTGGTTTTGTTCCAAATTTTTTTTAATTTGGATCTCTAAATTGTATAAATTTTAACTCTATCTCTGCCCTTCTCGGATATTTTGTAACTTATTTGACCCTCCTTTGTTCTGTGGAGGCAGCTAAACATTTGTTGGATACTTGTACTTTATATATTTGATAGTGGTACTTATAGTCAAGTATAATATTAATATATAAATCCTTACTGTTTGAAAAAAAAACATTTCATAACTATTCCAAATAGCTATGCAACGATCAACATGTTGTTTCATGGAAAACACCCACATCCCAAAGGCTAGTGCACAAGAACAAACCCATTAATTGACATCATCCATGGATAAAAACCAAAGTTATTTAATAAGGAAAATTGACATCGTCCTCGGAAAAAAAACCAAAGCTATTGAGCAGACATTCTTTGTTTTAAGTAATGAAAGACAAACATCTTAACTTCTTTGGAATACAATACTCTTATCTATATTATATTACTAATTATCACTTTGAGAACGAGGGAAAGACATGCTACCTAAGGAATGATCATTAAAGATTTGTAATAATATACTTATTAATGTTTTTTGTGTTAACGGTTGAGATAGATTAGTATATAATCAGCTTAAATGCCATGGAATATACTTATTAATGTTATTAAATATATGTGTAGAATTTATATTCAATATCAAAAACATCTTTTGATATATCTTTTTTGTTTTGGACAATCAATTAGAAAACTTTCATATCAATTTTTTTACATACGTTTTTAAAGTACTACAGTAAATAAAAACTCTTACAAAAAGATAATATTTGTTTATTTATATTTTATTTACCATGAAGAAATAATTTTCATATCTTTTTTTGATTAAATCCTATATATAAGGTAAAAGCATCCTATGTTTCATATATATAATTTAGATTAATCTATATATTTTAATCACCAAGGATCTTGATGAACTAATCGACGAATATAATTATTATAGGGCTAAATCTTATATATTCAACATTAATTATAATAATATTACTAATTATCACTTTGAAAATGAAAGATAGACTTGCTACATAAGCAATAATAATTAATGTTTGTAATAATACGTTTATTAACTTAGTTGAATGCATCTGTAGAATTTATATTTAATGCTACAAACATCTTTGTATATATCTTTTCTTGTCTTAAACAATCCATTATAAAAATAAGGTAGTAAAATCAATTTTGGAAAGTTCATTTGTTGCAATTATTCTCAACAAATCCATGAGTTTCTTGATTTTCTATTTTTCAAGTTTGTTCATTGATAAAATTGAAATACATATATGCATTACCCATTAATTATATTTAAGAGTAATATTACTTATTTATGTCTCCTTTGTCCTATTAATTCTCCTTCTTAACAATATTTCATACATGATCTTGTTAGACTCTTGCGTTTCCATAACTTACATCGATTAATGTTATAATAAGAGACTCAATTGTTAATGTTATTTGATTGTGGCGTTGAATTTATATTCAATACCACAAACATCTTTAAGTATATCTTTTTTGTTTTGAACAATCGACTATAAAAATTTTATATTAATTATTTTACATATGTTTTTTAAATATTGAATAAATAAAAACTCTTATAAAAAAGACAATATTTGATTATTTATATTTTATTTAACATAAAGAAATAAATTTTATATCTCTTTTTAAATTAGGATCCTATTTATATATATATATATATATAATAGAAGTAAATGTATGCATTGTCCATTAATTACATTTATGACCTGTTTGTGCACAAAAGTTTACTGCATTTGAATTCTAGAGTCAATGTGAGTTGTCAAGAATTGAAAAGTAAAGGAAACTAATTTGTTGTTGACCAAGTTTCCTGTTTTTTGTGCCTTAAGAATAATATTACTTATGTCGTTTTTGCCTTATTCATTTTCTTTCTTAACATCATTTCATACATAGTCTTGTTGCACTCTTGAGTTTCCATAACTTATATTTATTAATGCTATAATAAGAGAACCTCAATTGTTAATAAATGAGAATAGTGTTAGTATTATGCGAAAATGATACTGATAATGTTAATATTCTTAAATTTCTAAATCACTTATAACTTACAATAACTCATATTAGTTTATCTGAACTAATTTTTAAATATTTTTTGTAATATTTTACATCTATATCATAATTGTACTTGATTATTATTCCAATGGTTTATTTTATATGTTAGGTTTACCATCTATTTATACTCCTTTAAAAAATAATAGTTTTGTATTTAACGATTTTAACACTCTTTTCATTTATATCAATTCAAAAGATGTCATTTCATTAATCTTAATTGTCACTTGGGTTTTAAAGGTCTATTGGAATTTATTATAATTAATTGTATTGATATATCAGCAGTAAGTGAAACTTTTAAATGTAAAATAATATACGAAAATAATAAACTTTTAGCATTCCATAAAAAACACATCTTTGTTTAATAATTATCATTCTTCTTTTTTATATTCATAATTTTTTTTTACTTTTAATCATGCAATGCATCCACTTTAAAAATAAATGCAATGCTAACCTCTCTTCCTTTTAATGAAGCTGAACTGCTAACCTCCAAGGATGACAGGCTATCAAGAAACAATTATTTCTTCTTCTTTTTAAATTTATTTAGGATGACATCATGTGGGAATTTACCACCAAATAGAATTAGGATCCTCATTCCTCAACCCCGATTGAAACTATGATGCGAGAAGACAGTTATTACCATATTTTATTTTATACGTTTGATGCTAAACCTTTTTTTTATTTTAAGAAATATAGATTGAAAGATCAACGTATTTTAGAGGTTACATATTTGACTGAAATTCTTAATTTGTTACAACTTAAACATCATGCATGTCGAGAAAAATGTGTTTAATAATGTGTTTTACACAATAATGAATGTTAAGGGGAAAACAAAGGACACATAAAATACACATAAAAATTTGAAGTTGCTTTGTAGTCATACGGACTTGTATCTGATAGAGAATGACAATAGAAAGACTAAAATGGTTAAGGAAAAGTATACACTCAATAAGAATCAGATAAAGACAGTATGTAAGTGAGTTAGCAACTTGAAATTTCTAGACAGATATACATTAAACATATCAAAACTTTTGGATCACAGTAAAAATATAAAATGAAAAGTCAAGATTATCATGTGTTCATGGAGAGACTACTTTTCCTTTCTTTCAGAGGTTTGTTGACTAAGCCTATTGTAAACATGCTTACAAATCTAAGTAAATTATTAAGGTCATTTGCTCTTCTAAATTGTGTGTGAAAGACATGAAGGCTTTAAAGGAAAATACTATCATCATATTGTGCAAATTTTAAAAGATATTTCCACTTGCTTTCTTTGATTCAATGGAACACTTTATGATTCACTTGCCTTGTGAAGCTAAAGTGGGTGGACCAGTACAATATCAATGGATATATTCTTTCAAGTGATATATGTTATTCAAAAGAAATTAATTTTATTTCATTTGTTATTACTAAAATAAACTCTAATTTACCCATATTTTTATTAAGTACATGTTTTTCTTAAAATGAAAATTTTAAAATAAGAATAAAGTGGAAAGTTCAATAAATGCTTGACATAATTACAAAGACATTACCACATTTTATTCTAGATATTTCTCACTGGAAGTTGAAACAATGCATAATCAAGTACAGAGAAATAACAATATAGATGTCGACGAACAAAACGATATATTTTCTATCTTTTGTTCTAGTACTCATCTATTTGAAAAGACAAAAGAACGTCTACTGACTTAGAATGGAAAAGCTGTTACAGAGTTATATGTTCTTGACAATTACGATGAAGTCTCACACTGTATCAAATATTTATCGCTATCTTTCTTGATAAGTAAATTTAATAAATTTAAATATAGTATTATCTCACTATTAACTAAATTTTCAATTGCATATAATTCAAAGAACAATTAATAGTCGACTATCTTACTCTAAAAGACGATGATATCTTAGACTTATTCAGGAAGACATTTTTCTAAGTGATTAGAAATCATGTAAACTAACTTTATCCTAGTTCTAAGCAAATGTTCTTAAAGGACTTTGCTTATGGTCCTATTTTCTAAGTAAAGTTGTATAGAGTTTGCTTTGCAAATGGATATCAATTTCACACACAAAAATATGATAGAGGATTGACTATTAAAAATTCAGAGGTTATAGTCAAAAGATCATGTTATGAAGAAAATCATATGAACTATTATGTATCTTAAAAGAAATCCTCAAATTAGAATATTATGGTGCAAAAAAAGTGATATTATTTCTCTTTGATTAGTGCGACCCTAAAGAGGGATTCACACACAATTTTAGATATGATATTGTAAATATTATGTTAACTAAATACTTTAGGAAATTCATGCCATTTGTGTTAACTTCACAGGCTAATTAAGTTTGTTATGTCTCTTAAGTTTTGAGAAAGAGAAAGAAAGCTTATTATTTCAGTGTAATAAAGATCAAAGCATGTACCTATATTATTGTGGTTGACAAAGCTTTAAATAACGAACTTTAAGACTTGTATCAACCTAAGTACAAACCTCTACAACTGATATTCTTGATCAAGTGTCTACAATTTCACGTAATTCATTGTTGTGACAACTTGATGACGAAGAAGAAACATTTGTAGGTGATGAAGGTGAAAATGAAGAAGAAAATGAACAAGAAGGGAATGTTCACTATAGTGACGAAAATTAGGAGGATTTTCTTGTCATTTTGGTATATATGTGGCTTTTTTATTTTAGTGTATTCCTTTTTTACGTCTGTATTGTGTAAAATATGAACTTTTTTCATATTATATTTATTTGTTATCACTTATTTTTTAATTAAATTTTAATTCATCATATTCTCAAAGTTTTATTATAAAACAAATGTATAGGGTTGACCGATTCACAAATGACATTCTTGTTTGACATTGTCGTCGTTCTTGTATTTATAAGTATTATTTTTTTTGTTAACGATTGAGATAAATTAGATTATAGACGGCATAAAAGCCATGGGATACAGCATCCAAAGTATTATTATTACAGTACCGTACGCATCAATATCTCCAAAATAGTCCCAAGTAGAGATCTTACAAGTTTTACATCAAAAAAAATTTTTAACAATTGACCAAACAGAAGGTCAGCATTACTCCAGCATAGCATTATGGGATTCATCACCCGATGGTTCTGATAGGGAGGAGAGTCCTGAGGAGGAAGGAACAGAAGGTGGTAAGACAGGCTGAAGAGGTTGTGCAGCCATTGTAGAGACAAAGTTCAAGAATTCCACTTTTTCAAACCCTGTTGCAAGATTTTCCACCCAGAATTTGAACAATGAAATAATATCAGTATTATTAAGCTTATTATTTAAATTAACTTGTAGTTTTCATTAGTCCATGTTCATTTCTTGGACTTTCTTGCATTAAAAGTAAAACTAAAAAGTAGCAGATTAGATTGGTGTTTAAATTAACCTGTAGTTTTCATTAGTCCATGTTCATTTCCTGAACTTTCTCGCATTAAAAGTAATACTTTTTTTGTTAACGGTATTAGTATTTCTTTTAATATCATTTCTTACATCCCAGTAAGTCATAAGTTTCAATAGATGTTACAAAAACGAAATCCCCGTCACGCAGCAAGTGACACAAAAGATGGGGAGTGAAAGTGTTGATAAAATAAAGACAATCAACACAGGATCTGCCTTTCGCAGCCACAAAATAAAAATTCCTATGTTAAACTGTTTGAGCTTATAGATAAGAGTTAACCAGAGGTTAAAAATGCCCTGAGATCAGTGGTGTGCCATGGGCCATCTCACTATCGGGAGCCAAGCCTTGCCCCCCCTCGTTGCTCTGTCCAATTGCAGTTGCAGCCAGAAGATTTTCAGTCTTCTCAAAACCTGAAGCAAAAGAGTCTACCCAACAATGAAATAAAACATCAATGTCA
>JAMKQA010010962.1:0-13438 GCA_024699735.1 Posidonia australis
AATTCCAAAGGTTTTTTGAAAGAAATGTAAAGGAATGTTTTGAAAGAAAATGTGATTTTGGAATAAATTTCCAAAATGTTTTGAGAAAGGGAAAGAGAAATGGCTTTTGAAATGAGTATAGAATTGGGATTGAATTCCCAAGTGATTGTCTAATAAAAAGAAAGGATGATTTTCAAAAAGAGAAAACCAAGTTTTGAAAAATGATAAGAAATGAGTTTTATGGTTTTGTTGAGATTTTTTTTGTGGTTTGTATGTTTGGGGCACGTACTAGGTGACTTAGATGTCACTCACGCGTGCTATTTGGTTTTCAAGTGCAGATCGCGTGCAGCCGAGTTCCGGTGCAAGAATTGGAGCTTCTAGTCGCATATTGTGATCCTGAAGATGACCCTTAGTTACAGTTATTTAGTATTTCTGTAATTAGTGTAATTATGCTTGTGATACTGTGTATTGGTAGTGTGCCTGGGATCAGGGCGTTACACCTAGTCCCGATGACACGGTCCCACGGTGTCTTGGCATATACATAGAAAACTAGGAAAATCATTTTGCAAAATGGGCCAACTCATCTCTTTGAAAACCATTTTCAAACCAATTTATATCTTTGGAAACTCTTTCAGAACCTCGACAAAATCACACATCAGGTGTCCCACGAGATCACCACTGATGGCCTACGATCCCATCTCAAATGGGCAAAACAAATTAATCTGGGAAACCCACGGAAATCACATTTTATTAAACAATTATTCCCTGATTCGGTAAATCAAAATGGGCTAGGTATACCGAAGTCTCCTGGATCATAAGACTGACTAGAATCGGTCTACCAAAATAGGTGCAGGCACCCAAAACGGTAGATCGAAAATTGGACCGATCGACTGAAAGTTCCTAGTTCAGTAAACCAAATAAATTTGGTCCACCGATCTGGGACACAATGGTCAACACTCATAGCCAAAAACAGTAGACCGAGGAGATTTGACCAACCGAATTTCGATCAGAGGACTTAATCTGATAGAAAAATGGCATACCGAAATGATTTGGTATGCCGTTTTTCACGAAAGTAGAAAACAACTCCCAATCCTGACTCACAAAATTGCCTAAAATGGGACCAAGGGGCGACTGCCAAAACAAGTACCATAAAATGCAACTAAAACATATATGGTAGACCCTTGAGTCTACTCTAAATCAACAGAAACAAAATCAAAATCCATTTATCATGTAAAGAGAAATAAATTCGAGAAACCACAAGGGTCAAAAGCGACCCAAAACCACTCAACGCCATAAATGGCCATAAATGCTACCATAAATCATCATAAATTTACATTAAATTCTAGGAATGTAAATTTACCTAGATTTCATGCATTCTTATCATTTTATACCATTTTCATGCTTATTACAACACAAGGTGAGTTGTGTACCTGAAAAACGACCTCTAGCGACCCAACATCGACCACCAGCCACCCATCAACTCCTTAGAGCTTCCACGACCTCCGAAGCTCTGGCCACGCTGTTGCCAAGCCACACAAGGACCTCTGCCTCACCCCCTAACTCTCGACCTCTCACCAATGCACTAATAGAGGAGGGAAAAAATGGGGAAGATGGGTGGGGGAGAAAGAGAAGAGAGGTGGGGAAGGAGAGGGGTGTGGAGATGGGAAGGAGAGGTGGGGTGGAGAAGGAGGTGTGTGCCTGGAGAGGAGGAGAAGAAAGAAGAAGAAGAGAACGGATGGCGAGCGAGGGAGGAGTGCGACGTGTACGGGCTTATAAAGCCATGCGCACGCAGTAGCTGGATGCGTGTGCACCTACGTGTTTCGACTATCGGTACCCCACACGAGCTCACCAGCCACACCCATTGGCTCTAAGCACAAGCCAGCCATTGGTCGCACCAACTAGCCCACAAAAGTGGGTCCCACACGGACCCAAACACAGGCCCACAAGTACAGTGCCACACGCATAATGCTAACCATTCACAAGAACACCCAAATAGAAACCAGCCCACGAGATTCAAGTCCAAAATCACAAAATCACACAAACTGGCCTTAGAACAGTAACATTCGTTCAAAAATAAATTCATTATAATGTAAATAATTACAAAATAAATTTACGGGTGTTACAAATATATATTTTGAGTATGACTAGGAACAACTAACACATCTTGAAGAGCAATAGTGGAAGTTGTCGTGGTCACAGAAGCATCACTAATATGAGTAATAGAAAGCTTAGCTACATTGTCAACGACAACTAGGTCGGAGCCTGAGTATGGGCGAGGTTAATAAAGGTTAGTGGTGATGGAGTCATGTGAGCCATTTAGTATCAGCAAGCCAATCTTGCATGGTATGTCCTCAGTCAGGTGGAGTGTGTTGAGAGCTTGAGTGGCATCCTCCACTTGGTAGGCATGGTTGTATCTCCACTTGGTAGGCATGGTTTTATCTCTAAGGACAACCCATGGGATTGTGTTAAGGGGAGGAACATATTTTGCAGGTGGTGCAATTGGTAGGAGTGGGGGCTGGGCTGAGGTGGTGGAGTTGGATATAGTAGTATTGGTTGGGAGAGCTCTGGAAGTTTTGGTACTAAAAATTGGGATTGGGATTGGATGGATACTGATAGTGTTGTTGTGCACCTCTTGGAGGACGATAGAAATAGTTTTCATGTTGTGGGAACCGTGTGAGTTGAACCTCCCACCTCCTCTGTGATTCATGCTGTGCCTAGACCCACCGTTGGACTGATTTCCTCCTTATTTCCTAGAAAAAACAAGAGTAATGGTAGATTGGACAATCAGAAGAGGAGGGGGAACTCTAGCATCAAAACTTAGAAGTGGATGAATATGAGAGATATGGGTAAGGATAGGAGGTTTCATTATTGTTGTGGTGAAAGTAACATAGTGAGAACCCAACTTATTTAGATGGTAGAAAATTAACCTTGTCTATGTCATCGAATGGCTTATTAATGAGGTTCGATGAGTCACAAATAGTTTTGCACCTTTAAATGTAGGTATTGGTGTTCGTGGAGGGCTCCTTCTTCAGAGATTGGGGCTTCTGGACTAACATAAATTGCTCTCCAATGATGCTTGTGCATGGAGATCATGTAATGCCATCAAGACCTCTCGAGTAGTATCAAAGCCAACAACGTGGTTGAGAGGCTCCTCGGAGAGCTTGCTAGTGATCTAGTCTCAAACAAGTCTATCTGTGAGCTTCCAAGCTTGACAAGTGAGATTTGGAGATGAACTGGTTGTCTCCTACTTACCAAAGACATCCACTGGGGAGGAGAGGAAGGGCTCGGGTGATGAATATGACCCATCAATAAACCTAGCAAGATCCTGACTCTCTATCAAACCCAACATATGAGATCTCCATGGTACGAAGTTCTTAGATTTGAGCTCAAGTGAGACGAAATTGGGAATGTTGAGAGATGAAGGAAAAGGATAGGAAGGAGATGAAGAAGACTAGGTAGAAGACACCATGGTCTACTCTGATACCATGATGAAGAAACAACCAGGAAATGATAGGTTTTCTCAGTGAATATTCCTGAATCCCGTCGTGATATGTATATAATCAAGGTTGTTATACAACCACTAGTGTCCTCTCATGACGTCTGGCAAAAAAAATATTTCTACACTACTTTATAGGGTTCTATTTTATTCTAGAAGAATACAATGATGGGACTCAATAACTGGGTTGGGCTTTACAATGTACTCTCGTTACTTGCATCCTCTGATGTTGTTCACGTTAAAGTTTTCTCACAATTGTTGCTGCACTTTTGATTTTTGTCTCTTCCTAGGTACAAACCTTCTTCTATATGAGTTGATGATAAAGCAAAATATAGTTGTTTGTTTAGAGTTGGAAGCTAAATATCAAGCTCTGGTGGCAGCGACAGTTGATAGTTGATCTCATTCAACTTCAATCCTTATTCCTTGAGTTGGGAATGACCTTAGTGCAACGATAGTTGCATATATCAAATATGTTAAGCTTGACTTCCACTCTTTTGTTGAAACGACAGGCCAGTAGCATCTTCGGTGTCCATATTGTTTTTTTTGTTTTTTTGTTAACGATTGAGATAGATTAGATTATAGACGGTATAAAAGCCATGGGATATAGCATCCAAAGTATTATTATTACAGTACCATGTGCATCAATATCTCCAAAATAGTCCCAAGTAGGGATCTTAAAAGTTTTACATCAAATTTTTTTTTAACAATTGACCCAACAGAATGTCAACATTACTCCAGCATAGCATTATAGGATTCATCACTCGATGGTTCTGATAGGGAGGAGAGTCCTGAGGAGGAAGGAACAGAAGGTGGTAAGACAGGCTGAAGATGTTGTGCAGCCATTGTAGAGACAAAGTTCAAGAATTCCTCCTTTTCAAACCCTGTTGCAAGATTTTCCACCCAGAATTTGAACAAGGAAATAATATCAATAATAATCGAAATACATGGTTTAAAAGAATTGCGAAAAATCCTATTATTCCGCTCTTTCCAAACCAGCCAGAGGATGACTTGGAGAAGCAAAGTCCACCTAGAATAAGGTATATAAAACTTTAATGGTGGGGTGGATAAGAATAAATCCCCAATAGAGAAGAAGCCAGGATAAAGGTTTGAGACCAAAAAGAAATGCCATATCTTCTTTGCATAAGCACAATTAAGAAACAAATGAGTGTTATTTTCAATATGCAATGAACAGAATGTACCTTTACCATTGTTCCTATTCAAAACTAAGCTACCTTTACCATTGGTTTCTCATCGGTTATTTTCCAAGATCTCGGTACTGAAATTCTTGTTGCTATATATTCATCTGTCTTGGTTGCGAGGAAGTATGAACTGATTTTTTTGCTAACCGATAATCAACCAACTGATTCTATTCCAACAAAATCAACATGGGTATTTTCATTGTGTTCTTCTGATATGTAAAGAGAGTGTCAAGGATCTCAATCCCTTTAATCTTGTATTACCATCCTTTTAAGGAATTTTTTTTAATTTATGGATGTTCTCCAATTTTATTTCAAAACTATAGCTTTTTTCAAGTTTTTTTTCCTCAGAACTGTGGCTCTGACAGCTACATGATAGGTGATCCACGTGGTCATTGGTTTAAAAAAAAAATTTAAATGAGCATGACGTTTGTGATATCGAGTTTTATACATTAAAATCATTAATTGTCCATTACCGAATTCCATGCAGACAATACGAGGCATATGTATCGTACATTCATGAGAATTCGGTGTGGCTTCTACCGAATTATATTGAACTTGGCAATCTCAATGTCAAGTTCACTTTTTGCATATTTTTTTTTCAAAAAATGATGACAACTGTATGGATTCATAATAATGTGACTATTAGATTCATAGATTTTTAGAAAGTTTGGAGAGAGACATAGTTGAAACAAAGCTTGAAAGGATTTATATATCAAACAAAAAAAAAATCCTACCTTTAAACTCTTTTGTATTTTATTTGTACAGAAATTATATATGGGAAGCTTGAGATCAACCTCCCTCTCTCACGTTTCCATCTCTAGTTCACAATCCCCCCTCTCGAGGACACGATCTACAGACTTGATGTCAAGCAAGTAATCTAGTAGTTGCAAGCCATATAATTGAGCTCCTTTAAAACTGACAGGCACCCATAAATATAATCGAGCATTCCAAAGAAAGAAGTTAAGAGTGAATTCAATGCTTCCATAGAAGCACAGACACATGCATATCATGTTTACGGATGGCATAGGAAGAGAGAGAGAGAGAGATCGATAGATCTAGTTGTAACAGAGAGCAAACAGAGTCAAAATTAGTGCTGAACCATCTGTTGCATGTTGATAGGATAACAGTCTGAAGGTGGACCACTGAAGGCTCTCTTTGCAAGAACTGCATTGACAGCCTCCGTTGGGTGGAATGCATCCCAGAACACGTATTCGTTTCTGTTGTCGCATGGCGTCTGAAATGGGAGGCACGTTATCTGCCCTTTGTTCCTTCCAATTCCACAGCAACCTTGGTCGGTCACTCTAAAACCTACACGGTCAATGATTTTAAGTCAATTACTTTCCTTGACAATTAATTCGCACGTTTCTTACTTGCAAGCTGTAAACAACTACTTCAGTTCATGAATACGTGTCTACCATATGGAGCAGGATTGTTTAGCATGTCTCCCATGGCCCCATATGTGTTTCCGTAAACGAAGATAGCATCCGGATGGTTGCCGTTCAGCTGCTTAACAAGTGCCCTCAGGCCCTGGTTGTAGAAGTCCAACATCTGGTTGACGCCGTCTACGCACCGATCCGGCGGTGCCCCTCCGGTGGCCCTCTGGTTCGGGATGCAGCCCAGTGGCCCAAGCCCGGCCAAGAAGAACTTCCTCAGGCCGAAGTTGTGTAATGCCTGCAATTTACATGCATGATATTATTCGGTATAATTCTATAAGAATCCAAGTAGTAAAAATAATAATAAATGATTACTAGGAGTTGGCGGGTGAGTGTGTTGAGGAGGAGGTTGGCGAAGTCTTCTGGGGTGTAGGTTCTGCTTGATGTGTACAACGATGGCAGGAGGTAGTTGTTGATGTAGTCATTGCTGCCGATCACCGCCACCACTAGAGAACTTGCAAGATGCTGCTGCAGATTCCCCGGCCCTCCGACGGCGGTTCTCAGGTCGTTCAGGTTGTTCTCAAAGTTGAGGACCTGTCGGCTGAGGCTGTATCTCTCCCCCTGCATGAGGCATAATGTATTCATGTAGTGGATGTGAAAATCATGGATAATGAGGGAGGTTTGGTATAGACTTGGTAGTTCATACAAGGTATTGGCCTGACTCTTCCAGGATGCCCCCAGCCGCTGAGGCATAGTTGACGCCACCTTCTAACCTTGCACCTCCAAGATTTGGAGTAGCATACGGTGGAAGATATGGGATGCCCAACATCTCACCTACAAGTTTGCAACATTGCCCATTTACCCAAATCACATGCAGAAGATAAAAGTAGTCCATTCTGTACTCAAAAGCAGCACTTGTGAGAAAAGAAATAGATATATGGGCCACAGTTAGATATTGACGTCTTTGTAGTCTCAGCCATCTCCATGAAAATAGGCTTCTCATCCCACAATGACCTGCTCTAAAAAAACAGAATATTGCAGTGCGTGAACAGAGTTCTCGACTGTAGACTTGAAATGAGGGAGATCGATTGAATGCATGCAATGGTAACAGGACATCATCAACTTAACGAGGACGAACTTGAAATAACATCTGATCATATGCAATTTATTTGGGGACTTACAGAACATATCTATTATGCTCTTCCCATTGGAAAATCTCCCAGTGGGGCCTTCGAAGTAGTCAATCCCATAAGGGTAGTAGTTTGCCCTGGCCAAGGAGCTCAGGTAGTTGTTGTTGCCAGTATCAACCAATGAGTCTCCAAACACAAACATGGCGGGTACCTGAGCAATTCCATCTACTCCGACTGCAAAATTCACCAATAGAAACACTGCGAAGGGAAGAACATCAGCAACTGAGGATCTTGGTTTTCCCATCTCTAGCTGTGATATAATTTGCAGGGACAGGTTTGAGATCTGCCATGCATTGATCGATATTTAACGTGATGTGGAAAGAGGAAGAACACGTTTTGGATCCTAGAAACGGCCAAAATCTTCATGTTCTTCTCGTTTTATTATGTCCTTTCCTGCTTCGATTGAAGCGTTTTTCCCCTTCCAAAGAAACGTTGGGTTTCTTTGCTTGTTCGTTGGTCTTTACGACTTTACCATTCTTGTCTACTTTCCATTTGGGAATTGGCGTCTTTAGCATTGACATCTGTGTTTCCACGGGCTACATGTAATTGCATTACACCAAAATGAGACAATTTACTTGTGGAAGTAATCAACTTAAATACGGAGTTTGATTTAGTGAACTAAACATCGTAACCAATGAAGAGTGTAATTAGATTATATTCCGCTCCTTGATCACAACCAACCGAACACAGTCTTTTGAGTTATGTAATTTCTAATTTTTGCTGCTTAGAGTTACAACGAAGTTTTATTTTGTTATTAGGTTATTAAATGTCTTGCAGCAAGAATAATGCGTTTGTAAGGGAGTGATGAAAAGTTGTGAAAGATTTTCCGTGGTTCAGAACCACTGAATTTTTGTGAATTAAGAGTTCCGTCTTTTTCACCAAAAAACACAAACGGGAGGAATCATATCTATTGGATGCCACAAAGAACGAGAAGAAAGCGGACAAACACTAGGAGAAAAAATTGCCTTTTTCTCTACTTCACTAACTGTCAATTCTTTCTTGAAGAAGGATTAGATCCCACCCTTTTATTTATATATATATTCTCTTGTTTTTCACTCTCACTAAACCAAATCCATGCGCCAGTCCGACTCAATCCCATTACAATAATTACTTGAACTTGATCAACTAAGGGATGAAGGAGATGACCTATGCGATAAAGGTCCAAGGAGACATCCTAATGATCAATTTCTTCTTAAGATATCGAAGATCTTTGCAAAATGGCAAAACAAATCTGAGCATGCAGACATAGTTTAGAGATCCTACATCCTGCCTACTTAGTGAGGTCGAAGTTCAATGGCAATGGGGAGAGGCTAGTACACTCACATCTAGATAGGAAGGCGAGTACAGAGACACCAAGTATGCAATACCACCCATCTTCCAAACAAATGACCTAATTGCATCATTTTTTCATCATTTAGATACTGTTCTAGAGCAAATCAGAAAGTCGAACTCATGAGAAGCACCTCACTCAGCACATAGGATGTTGATCGAGAACCAGTAAGAATTAAATTAGCCAAATCAAAATCACCACCTGTATTCCAAGGAATTGTTGGGAATATAGAGTCTGATTATACTTAACATTGGGTTTGCGGATCCAACTCTGCGATTGAGTTGGCAGGAGGCAACGTCCCTTGACCATAAGGAGGGGGTTCAAGGGAGTGTCCCCAAAAAAAATGTTTAAAAGATTATATATGTAATTTCATATTACTATGACACTCTAGTTCTCTTCTATCTGAAGAGGACAGTCTTTTGTAACATGTAATCTTTTGATCTCGAGAGTAAAAAGAAATCTAGTGTAGTTATAGACGTAGGTAACTTGTCAAATCACGTAAATTTCTATTTTTTATGTGTACTTGTTTATTTTCTTCTTCGCTTCTTCTCTGGACCCTATAGGGATATTCTTTTTCAACAAATAATATCAGAGTCTCTGGTTCAAAAGGAATAGTGAGAGCGATAGCAGAGGATAGTACGGTCATAATCGAAAAGTTTGATTGCAAAAACTTTAGTTTCTAGAAGATGTAGATAGAAGACTATATCTATCAAAAGAAGTTACACAAATCATTATCAAAGAAGAAGCCAGAAGGAACGGAGCAAGAGGCTTAGTGATTCATTTGCACCTTTTAGAGAGAGAAGCTCTAGCGATCTTGAAGGTGATTCTGGGGCCATTCGTCTAGGGGAGTCTGTGTAGGGAGGATCAGAGCTTGCTACAGTTTCTCCTTCCTTGGGGCTTCTTTGGGTTGGGCTTGGGTTTGGTTGGTACGCTATTGATCGCTGTTAGGCTTCCTCCAGTGGAGGGAATGTGTCTCAACCCTCTTGACGGGAGGAGGTTCTCTCTTTACAGGTCTGGTATTGTAATTCTTGGTTCGTTGTTTAGTTGCGAGCAGTGGTCTTAGGGCCTCTATTCCGGTGGGTTTTCTTATATTTTCTTGTTCCCATCACTTGTCGGAACAGGTTCCGATAAGCTTCACCAAAGATAGGGAAGAAGAGTGTAAAGGCTAGACGTGGGACTAAGAGGCATGGTGGGGTCAAAATTGTACTCTCTAACACTAACGCTGGTGTAGGAGGGAAGGAGTCAAATCAGTAGAGCACTAGGTCTGCAGCTGGAAGTCCAGTGCAGGAGATTCAAATTCCACGCAAAGCTCCTGAGGGAAGTAGGAGAGAAGTTCGACGAGAGATTCAAATTCAAGTTTCGCTGGAGGGCATATCTATAGGTGGTGCTACCGTAAGAGGTAATTGAAATTTGAAAAAGGGCGGGTTTGATCTGAGGCATATCAGTGGTGTAGAGAAGATGAGTACCACCTGTGGGACTGCTAGGTCTAACAACATAGCTAGTGGGAAAGTAGGTAGGTCTAGAGTTGTACAAGATGCTAGGAACATGAGTACCATTGGCAAGACTACCGTAAGGTCCATCGTTATAGCTAGTGGGAAAGCAAGCGATGGGATTAGCAATGAGGATTTAAATTCATGTTCTAGGGCAGGCGATTCTACTGATATGGAGAATATTGGAGAAGGATCTTGTAACAATCAGACCCCAAGCCGTTACACAAAATCTTCTACCTACATTTTTTTTCTTTCTTTGTTTACTTATAATAATTACTTGCATTAAATCTAAAATTAATTTCAACATTAAACAATTTAAATAAAAATACTATTAACTAAATTAAATTAAACTAAACACTTACTAAGAACTCTTGATGTATGGTCGATTGATTCCATCTTCACGTGCACTAGCAAACTTCTACTCCTATCTTGTACTTAAAAAAACACCAAATAAAATACACATGAGTGACTACTAAAAGGTCACAGAACATACACCCCACTAAAACTCACATTACTTTGACATCTCTTCTAAATACCGCACACAAATATAGACAATTCTCTTTGCCCCTCAAGCAACACAACTTTTGAAATCATGTCTTTGAAAACTATTTTTTTTCTTTCAAAATCATACTCTTGACTTTCAAACCATTTTCTATCTTTTCTTTTAAATCACATGTATGATTTTCAAAACTTAATGCATACTTAAAATAACCACTATTGCCAAGTCAAGCTCACAATCACTGGAGAGTACCAACTAACACTGAGTCTCTACTCAGCCCAAACAACAAACCATATCTCAAAATCTGGCACAATCCCTTTCTTTCTAAATCATGCATACGCCTTTCAAAAATATTCTCTTTCTTTTCTTTCAAATCTCATGCATGCTTTTCAAAACTTGATGCTTTACTTGAAATGGCCACTCTTGCCAAATAAAGTTACAACAACTGGAGTGTGCCCCACTAGCACCGAACCTCTGCTCAGTCAAACAAACAAGTAAATCTCAAAATTGGCACAATCCCTTTTCTTTTCTAAATACTTTCTTTTTACTTTAAAATCTCATGCTTTTCTGACACATCTTTCTTTTCTGTGAAAATCTCATGCTTTTCTGAAATAGTTTTCTTTTCTGTGAAAATCTCATAATTTTCTGAAATACTTTTCTTTTATGTGAAAATCACATTCTTTTCTGAAATAATTTTCTTTTCTATGAAAATCTCATTCTTTTCTAAAATACTTTTCTTTTCCTATGAAAATCTTATACTTTTCTCTGATGCATCCCTAAAGCATCTCTAGACTAGATTCCAATTGAAAAATACAAATCTCAAAGTCTTGATTGGAACTAGCCCTAAAACTCTAGTCTCAACAAATTCTAGCCTCTAGGCCTCTCTAGTGTGTCGTGTTGCCCGGCGTCAAGCAACCAACACCTAGCCACATGCAGTCCACCAAAGTATGACCAATGATATCCGCACTACTGTGGTGAAAGTCCCAATGCAGGGTATACCACTGCCCCAACCAACAAGTCTCACTATACTATGACCACACTGGTCTCTGTCTCAACTTGCACGAGGATGCGTCTCTCGACGCCCCTATGTGCCTGGATACCTGAGGACTCTCTCATCATAGGCCCTGCTAACACCTAACAGTTTCAGTCTCGACACCTGTACTAACCAGGGTGTCACGTCTAGCCACTTAGAGGTTTCATACCCCCTGGCTTGCTGTCATGTGTCTCTGTGTATAGTTAGTATCCTAGGTCTTTGGTACCCAGACAAACGGAGTCTCATACCTCCAAGTCCAGCCAATCCTCGACCCGCAGACCTCAACCTTGGCCTCGTGAATGACAATCTAGGAGTCTCATATCTCCTAGATCCAATGGACACTTACCTTAGTCTCTTGGTCTCTAGCCTTAACTTAGCTAGCGTGCTCGACCATCTCAAGGATGTCGTCACACCCCCAAGTCCTGTCAACACGCCCTGTCGGTCTCTTGGCCTTAACAACAAAAACTTTGGAAAATATTTCAAAATCTTTGCAAAACCATGCAAGTCTTTTCTAAATTCTTTTGGAATCCTTTCCCAATCTTTTCAAAACACCTCAAGAAAACTGCCAACTCAAGGCAACACTTTTAAATCTTTTGGGAAAGCCCTTTCTTCCAAATTACTTAAAAATTCCTTTAACAATTCATTTCTTTGGTTCCCAAAATCCTTTTCAAAAATGCATTTCAAAATCGTTTGAATATCTTTCTAGAATTACCACAAAACACCGTACCCAAGCTACACAAAATTGAAAACTAGAAACCATAGCTTTGATCAAAGCCTTGACAGCCCCCCTATCAGGCCCAAATACTCACATCAAAACCAAAGCAACAGTCCTAGAGTCCCACTAGGTTTCCAAGACTAGATGTCCATTCAAACTTAACTAGAACTCCATGTTCTAGTGCCAAGGGGTAGGACACCAACTGGCTCGTGTTCCTCAAGAGCACAGCCAGATCAAAGCCCAATACAACTAGGTAGTGCTAATGAATGACTCTTCCAATGCACCCCAACAAAACTAACTAACTTTAGGCTCAAGGACTACATCATGATCCCTAGGGTCCTTTCTAAACCATTAAGGAGGAGACTTATTACTTCTAATTTTTATTGTCTTTTATGAATTCTATGTCTCAAATGGAATCTTGCTAATTCTTTTAGGCCATTCCTAAAATCATTCTAATGATTATCCTAATCATTATTATTCTATTAAATTATTTCTCCAAGATTAATATGTATATACACCATATACATATACATATACATACTGTGACCGTGTGTCGACCGTGCCCGGAGGGAGGGGGAAGGGGAGGAGATCACAGCCATGCCAATGATGGCGAAAGTGCAAGGATAAAAGAAAAGAAAAGGGAGTCGCCACCTAGTCTTTTAAGGGAAAGACGAGGAAAACCACAAAAGGATGAATGCATGGGATGCAAATGGGAAGGCTGGATGTCTGCTAACCAGAGAATGGATAAGGATTTCTATTACGCACGAGGAAGGTGTTAGGCACCCTCGTACGCCCGAGAAACTCGGTCTTTCTAGTCCAAATGCTTGCTAAAGGTTTGATGAATGTTTGCGGGATCATGCTCTAATCATGCTAATGTGTATGGATGTGACAAGACTAAATGAATGCGCATGACGATGCGTGAAAACTGCGAAGAAATCCACATGAAATCATGATAAAGTCGTGAAAATCAAAATGGGAAAAAAATAACCTGTGATGGGGTTAAATGTCGGCTTTGACAAGCCTTTTGCTGTACGCCCTCGGGCGATGAGGAAAATCGTGAAAATCGTGAAATTCTCGAAAAGCGTCTCACAAAACAGCGGAAATCCGAGAAAATCAAAAAGGGGAAAATAATCC
>JAMKQA010010963.1:0-10567 GCA_024699735.1 Posidonia australis
TTCTCTGGCCCGCATTCATCTTGCATTATCCATTAGGCACGGATCACACATGCATTCTGTATTTTGTTTTGTTTCGTGATTTTCTTGTGTTTGTTTTGGTTTTCCTCGTCTTTCCATTAAAAGACTAAGTGGCGACTCCTTTCCTTATCATTTTTGTCTTCCTTTGGTGTTTCTGAGTTTCGTCTCTTCCTCCGGATTCACCATTTTCGCCGTGACCATATCGGATCTCCTTGTGTGTTTCCGCACACCGGAGTAGGTTGGTGAACCACGCCTAGGGGTTCCACCGGCATGGTCACAGGTAGTGTACGTGCCCTGTTGTTAATAGCATCCTAAGTGACAGGACAGCCTTCCCTGACGGAGGTTGGTACTTTGAAGATTCTCTAAGTGGAAGGACTACGGGATGGATTTGCTCCTGCACAGAGTGGTGGGTCCATGGTCATGCAGATGTCGTGATCGCTCCTTGATGAGCTGCTTGTAACCAATGTTGACTGCTTAGCGTCGAGCAGTATGACACATTCTTTGTGGTTTTGTTGAGCCCCAGTTTAGAAGTTGGGCTCTGGCCTAGTGGAGGACGTGGTGTTGTCCTAGTGTGACGTTGTGCTTTGGAAACAGTGACTCCATGGTTTTGTCCTAGAAGAAGCCATGCTGTTGTATCAATGTAGCATTGTGTTTTGGAGCGATGGCTCCATAGCTTTGATGTTGTACTTGGGTTCAGAGGGGGCCATGTTGTGTAAAACAAAGACTCTGTAATTTATGCGTTGTGATTGTGGTGGGTGTTCTGGATGATGTAAAGAGCGTTCAGGCATCATTAGTTGTCTGATTCACACAGAGAGCCTATGGGATTAGGCTGTGTGCTTTGGTGTGACTTTTGGACTTAATTTGACAAGTGTGGCCATCTCGAGTGTACATAAAAGATTTTAAAAATGCATACACATGGTTTTGAAAAGGAAAAAAAAGAATAGTTTTAAAGGCATAGTTTGAGATTTTGCTGCTTCGATGCATTTAATTCTCGTAAGCAAGCCTCGTATTCCAAAGGGGTACAATGGCATAGAGAAGAAGAAACATCAGGGAAAATCCTAAGGTAGAGCCAAATGGAGTATAAGTTACAGATACAACGTCAACAAAAGAAAGATTTTCTCTACCACACGAAATAAATTTGCTAAATCCATCAACCCTAAGATTATCTTTAACATGTTGTAATTGAGATTGATAATTTAAAAGTACATGCTGGCTAGCATTGATAAAATCCATAATAGAGAAATTAAAACTGGAGTAGTAGAAGGGATTAGAGTTAATTACAAAATTAGAAGACGGATCGTCGTATGAGGCCATATGGACATTATGACTATCTGAAACTCGAGAATCATTGTCACGTAATGAATCGCGACTGTTTGAATTCCCAGACGAGTGTCGGCCAGAAACCGGAGAGAACCTCATCGATGATAAGGAAACCATTGAAACACCCAATGAAGTATCAAACTCTTGCAATTGGGGAATACCAGATAGATTCCTTCGGTGCAAACGAAATACCTGATCTATCTAAAGTATTATTTGAAAGACCAATATTATTGTTAAAAACAAACACCCCACCTTCCCCCAACGAATTTAAACAAAAGGGTGTCGGAACAACCACCCCACCTTCCAACGAGGTAGAAGGGAGACGGTCAAAGCATTGGATCTCAGAGTGATTGATCCAATCCAAATCTTTAAGGATGATTTGTGTATCTAACACTGCTAAGGACTCAAATTCCACTGCTAAAGATAGACAGATACTATCCACCAAAATATACTCAGAAGCTTGACAAGTTGGTCAGACCAAGGGTAGAGGTGAAGTTCTCAGAATGAGTTGACCATAAGGAGGCGTAAGAATCAATTTGTGATCAGAATTTTTACTATTCTTATCAAAAAGAGTGCTAGAAGAAGAGGACAAGATATCCTCAGTGCTAGAATTCAAAGGACCGTCCAAAGAAGAATTGTCCTCCACCACAGCAGAAGAAGAAGAGCTCCTAGAATGAAATGAAACAGGAGAGAAAATTAGAAAAAAGAGATCTACCTTTTGTTGAGGAATTTGAATGAACTCAAGGGATTCTTGTTTCCTCTTTGCAGACGTTGGAGCCAAAAGGGTTCATAGTTCTTCATCAAAAATAAAGAGAAGATGTACCTAAACAAGCTGACTGAACTAGTCCAATCGAACAGAGCCTCCACTGAGAAGGCTAAAGAAATCTTGAACCCGCAGAGGAAGAAGGAGAGCAACAATTTCACCAGACTTAGGTGAAACAGAGAGGGAGAGAGCCGTTTGTCCACTTTGGTTATATTTTGAGTACATCTGTTCAAGTAGCTCCACTCATGTCAAGGAGAAGCACATAAAAAATTGCTATCTAAACTTGTTGACGTTGTCTTGACTCTTTCAAAATCATTGCTATATTGAAATGATGGACAAGGTTGTGGTAATTTTATCTTCACTAAAGAATGTGACACCATCTCCAATATCAATCCTCTTGATATATGTTGGTTTCAAGATTAGTGGGAAATAATATAGCCTATAAGTATGACAATTTATTGAATCATTTTTGAAAAAAAAAATTATAGACCTTAGAGAACTTCTTGATCATCCTTCTTTCTAGTTATTTAAGAGAGAAAAGAGATTTTATATAGAGTATAATGAAAAATTATATAGGATGTCAAAATGAAAACTAAAACACTATGCTTGGGAACTTACAAAGGAAAATTTGATTGGAAAGGAATTAAGCATTTATCGATGTGTTTATTATTTCATGTATTTTATTAGGAATTTGTGTAAATTGAGTAATACGCTTCTCCTTGGAGCTTGATTATGGTGAGAGATAGTAAACTTGATAATTCTTATTACATTAATCTATTACCTTACCATCATATTCTTTACCAAGAATACAATGTTTGTTTTATTTGAAGACCGGAAACCATTCTGACTATTCTATCTTTTAAAATCCCAAAATTTTACCTCTTTCCCATGTGATAGAAGTTTAATTTATTAATTGATGCCAAATCAGAAATGCTTGTGTCCTATTTATGGTAGGTCTAAAAGGAAAGAGCTAAAAATGACGGTATAAGAAAAAACTACACAAAAGGGCGACAAAAAGGTGGAAACAAGAAATTCCTGGGGCTGCGAGGTGTTTAGGACGTGGCTGAGGAATGTGTTGGAGAAAACTAGAAAAGTGAATATTAGTTTACACACATAAAAAGGTAAAAATAAAGACGAACACATATTGTAGAAGAAAGAGAGGAAGTAGTCAATAGAATGTGTTCATTTGTCGGTATTAGTTCAGAGGAAAAAGAAAGACAACAATTTATAAAATCTCACTTTAACTAAACAAACAAAACCTATGCTTAATAGAATAACAAAAATTTACAATAGAAGGAAGAAAGACTTACAGCCCTGCAAGCATTTCAGGGAACTCAAGGACCAGTAAACTGATGATTACAACATTATGAAAAAATAAAGAAGAAAAGGAAACAACTGCTACTATATATATTTTACAACGCAAACCCACAAACCAGAGAATTCAGATACATTTCTTTGAAACTTATTTGTGGAAGAATTTCCAAATCTCCCTGTCAGCAGTCTCAGTGAGCACATGACCACCAAAAAACCCTTCCTCATCCACAAGACCTTTCAACTGCCTTGCAGCACTATTGAAACCAATATAATTCTTCTTCGCAGTTAAATATAAAACTCCATAAGGTGGCCGCAGACACTGTCATAGACAGAGAACAGCACAAGGAATAAAAAAGATGCAAGCAAGATACAAAATTAAATTGTGAATAGAGCATCCACAATAACAAAAAGGGGTTACAGAACCACATGTATCTTAATTACTATGCCAATTCATTTATTTGATGAAGGTTAAACACTTAAACCAATGACTTATCTTAATCTCCATGCCAATCAATTTGCTATTGTTGAATCATGGATATGTGTATCTTAATTATTATGCCAACCATAAACACTTAAACCGATCTTTTATCTTAATCTCCATGCCGACCTATTTGCTATTGCTGAATTATGGATATGTAACTGACTTCAACTTATATCTCCATGCCAACCCCTTTGTTTTTTACTTGTATCAGACAATACTTAAAGATGCTGCTGATATCCCAAAATGTAAAATGTGTGGCCATAAGACAAGCAAATATGCCAGGGAGCAAGCCCTATCATAGATTACATGCCAATCCATTTGTTTTGATGTGTGCAAAACCAACATCAAGTCATTTCAATTTCCATACAATCCATCTTTTTCATGTATATGAATTGACAGACCAGCATCAATTTATAGGTGCTATTGCTTTTCCCTCAATATTATTTGACCATTAATTGCAGATATTTCATTGTTTGTGAAACTATTGTTTTTCCTTTATCTTATTCATCCATTCATGCAGAGTGTATGAAGTGGAGGTACTTGGGTGCGTGCAGTGTGTGCTTGTACACCAGAGTATCAACTCTGACCTACAAGTGAATTATCCTATAATAAAAGTTTGTAATTAGAAAAAAATGAAAGCTAATAATCCAATAGAAATCAGATGACTGACCTTTTTTATAAGTGCATATAATTTCTTCAAAGAGTTAACCGAGTATGGGATCTCACTAATCAAGATTACATCGTATCCACCATCCTCCATAAGTGTATCACTTGCTCTCTCCCATGCACGACTTCCTGAGAGCTTTCTTGACCGTCTTGAGGATGAATCATTCCCCACAATGCTTCCATCCTGACTGCTGCTACCATCGAGGAAGTCATCTTC
Source organism: Posidonia australis (assembly GCA_024699735.1). NCBI lineage: Eukaryota > Viridiplantae > Streptophyta > Magnoliopsida > Alismatales > Posidoniaceae > Posidonia > Posidonia australis. Next base: position 4,780 of record JAMKQA010010963.1, read on the forward strand.
AAAGAAACTACTGTTCATTCTCTGTGCCACTTCAGATCCATCACTACGAACAACTGAAAGAACTGTGTGGAGCTCATCATAATCACCAGCATAAAAATGGGTTTCAGGAGACAAAGCTTGCCGGGAGGGAGTGAGTGGACTCTCAGGCTGACGACTTTGTCGATCGCGAGCCTGCTCTAGGTTGGCAAGAACATTGGGTATAGTCATGCATCTTATTGTTTCAGCATTTAGATCCTGAAAGTGCACCACGGAAGCACCCTGCAACAGAGGTTGATTCAAAATTGAATTGAGATTTTCATATTTTAATCCATACATGTGGACAGGAGGAAAAAAATCAAGGTCTTTATATTTCTCAGAACAATTCTCAAGTATACAGGAATGATTAGGCTGCAGGACTGGTCAACTCATTTCTTATCCTCATACCAAATATCTAAAAAGAAGCTATTACCAAATTCTACCTCCTGAATAGAGGAATAATTGTAGATATTCATATTTGGACGACAGGTATACGGGTCTAACATTTGCAACAATGAGGTTGAAATAAACTGGGCATAAAATACCTTCAGACATGCGAAAGTCCCAGAAAGTGCATATCCACAAGCAAGCTGCACATCACACAGATTTTGGTTACACATATGCCATCAAAAGAAACCAGCATGCTGCAATCAATAAATCACCAAATAAATAAACATTATTGTATTGGGTTAAAGTGTTGAAATAAGTTTTCTATGATTCAATATGTTCCATCTTTGAGAAGAGAAAGAACAGTAAAGTGAGATAATTTGCTGTCTGGTAATTTATTGGCGTGTGGCATTTAGAAGGCTGTCTTTTTATATGCTTAAAGTACAATATGAAAAAAATAGTGAATAATATTTACCATGTTGCAAGGCAATAAGCAGATGTTTACCATTGACCCATAGGAAAGTACAGTAAGTTACAGTATTAGTAACACACTGGCATTGGTTGTAAATTCAGAACAATGCATAAATACCTTCTCTATGAATAGTATACATCTTGTCCAAATACATCTAAAGCAATTCCTTTTTTATTAAAAAATACTAGCATGTCAAGTCTATCCAAGCAAGTGACAATACTATTGTCGCGAAAACCACATATAAGCTGAATGACAAGCGGCCATAAGGTTGAGGGTAAGATATTGAGGATTCAGGGCAGCACAACCTATCTGAAGTAAAAAAAGCATGGCATTTAATTTCATGACAAATGGTTTTCTTATGTTCTCTACACATCTATCATATCAAGTCAAGGTATAACAATGTAATAGAAACTGTTAGAGATTTCCCATTTCAATGACAAAGAGGAGGTGCTTCAAATAATTTTCTAAGCACTAAATTGAGGTGAGGCTATAATAGATAAGTAAACAGAGAAAGAATGGATTTGGTGGTCAGACTTTAGAAACATCAAGAAATTAGATAATCCTAGAAATATCAAGTTAAACTTAGAGATTCCACAGAACCATTCTAAACAGAAACAAATATAACCACATGGCATATAACAAAATCATAGTAACTGGCTCTTGGAAGCATAGAGTGATAAGCGACACCGGAGGGGAGGCTATGAAAAAGATTAAATTCTTTATATTTTTTATATAAAGAATAAAATGACATATTTGTAAAAGATTATGTCTTTATGGAAAAAATTACCTCGAGGATGCATTTTCCTCTAAAACTCAATTGCCCGTCACGAATCTCATGCTTAAGAATATTCACAAGCTCAATAGAACCTTCACATGATTTGGAGCCTAAAGCATAGACATGAAAACAGATGCATAAATAACCTTTAGGGCCAAGTCTTTAACAGAGGGAGCATGTACGATATTACAATTGTTAGAAAGTTTACTCACCATCAGACTTTAAGGAAATCCTTTCTGGGCTACTTGTGATTCTAACTACATCAGCAACACTAACTTTTCCCTACAGAAACACCAAAGAAGATATTACGTCCCCAAATATTTTGGAAGACAACGATGACAGGAATGAATCCTCTAACGATTTCCGGAATCCTCAAAAAATCAAAGAAAAAAGTGGTTTTGAAAGCTTGTAAAAAGTTTCTGTCTAATATCAGTAGACATCATGTCTAATTGCATATAATAAGAAAAACATTCACAAAAAACAAGTTTTGTTTAAATAAAGTAGTGACTCTAAGTTGCCAACTAAAAATTAAGGCACATGCCTGAGATTTGTAATAATGGATTTAAATACCTTAAAAATGCAGAGACCTTGCACCTCAACATTCTCGCCCGCATACTTGTATGGATGGGCATTCTGCAAAATGAAGAAAAAAACTCTCAAACGACGAGTGAAAGAGCGTGAAATTATCCTACTTGTATTCTTATAAGAACTATGCTCTAAGGGGCAACAAAGTTAGAAACTGCAGGCAGTACCATCACTTCATAAATAATTAAAAAAAACTAAGAATCTCATAAGTGATTGATTACTTATTACTAGAGTAAAACCATGGTCCATTAATATGGAATTGCTATTTTAGTCCAAATAGCTAGTGAATGTAAAGCTGCTTTAGAAAGAAGTCAACAACCAATGGAAGGCATTAAGAAGATCATTAGAGCACTACCATATTGCAATGAAATAATCACAAGATGGAATCATAGATTGCTATAAAATGACTCTTAATGTCAAATGACTCTTAACGTTTCTTCAAAATAACTTTCAGACTGTCAACACAAGCCCATGGTTTCAATTGGGAAAAATATTGCCTAAACAAGATGAATTTATATCATTAGAAACGAAGACTTTAAAATTATTATCCAATCATAGTCAGTTAGTAGATGAAATTAAATTGGATAATTATACTATGTGAATGTAATGACCATCACTACCTATTTTAGTTAATGATTCAAAAGGAAAAACAATAATCATTAGAATTTTATATTTTGAAATAATGTTATCGGAATAGGAATGCGAATTGGCAATAAAGAAAAGTACCTTTGAAGGAATTATCTCGACAGCAGGTGAAGGAAGACGTAGGTCCCTCTCAAGAGTAGCTGAAGCCTCCTGATTAGTCCTATCATGGGGCAAAAGGCCTGGCAAGCACTGAGCAAGGAGCGAGGGTGTACGCATTGTCTCAAAATTTTGATGCTTACTTTACCAGAGTACAACGACAACAACAACAACGGAGAGGAGACACCACCAAAGCTGTATGGAGCAACCAAGTTCAAATTCAAGGCAAAGTTTTGATGTTTAACAGACAACAAGAAGAAACCCAAATCTTGTGGCATGCTAATTAAAAGAAATGTTTATAGCATATCGTACAAACTTGACTATCACCAATTGGTTCTAGATTAGTTGCTAACGTCGCATGTTAATTTTCCCACTAAACACATGTTCGATTTCCACAATTTTTTCACTATGATCTTAAGAAAAGGGGTATTGAATTAACCACATGCAGCAGACCTCCCTATCAGTCTATCACCTATAAGCTTTGATCAAGATGCAATGATTAACAAACCAAGAGAGAGAGAGAGAGAGAGAGAGATTGAACAAGACAACAACATTGGCAACAAGAAAAAACAGCACCAACTCCAAAACACACCGACAAACTCCACAAATAGCTCAACAAATCCTAAAAACAAGAACCCTAATCCTCCATAGAAGAACGAACAGCACAAGCAACAACAAACCAAAAATGAGGAAGCAAAGTTTACCAGAGGAGGAGCAGACGAGGTCAAACTATCCTACCACCTTGGACCTGGGAATCGGATGGTCTCGCGCTAAAATCGGAGCAGAGGTGCTGGTGGTGGTTTCAAGGAAGAATCCCAAAACCTAACCCAAATCCTATTGGGTGTGCACTGTGCAGCATGAACTTGTCCAAGTCAAAATTAAAGTAGACAAAAGGGAGAGGACGGGGAGAAAGAAATAAAGGGAGATGGTGAGAAAATGGAACAAGAACAAGACCAAAAAGAGAAGAAGAAGAAGAAGAGGCAGCTTCCATGACCGTGCCGATGCCTGTGCCTTTTCTGCTTCTTCTCCAAACAAACCAGCAAGAGTCCAACTCAGACACCTCAATTTATGATTACCCAAAAGGCCCTGGGCTCTCGTGTTAATAACCGAAATGCCACTGTACGGACAACCGTTGATTTCCGCCCGCATGACGTGGAACATGGCTTGTGGCCTTGTGGGTTGCCATAGAATCCTTGTAGACATTTATATTTATATTTATGTTTTCTTATGATAATAAAATAAAAAAAACTTGTTGTACTTTTTTGCATAATACCTATACACATCTTATATTAGACATATTATAATGTCTTGCATGAGTGTATGTGAATGTTTTGTGTGTGAACATCAGAGGTTAGGTATCAGGGAACTGTATAAATTATTCATACTAGAACATGAGCACTTAAGAAGCTTTGTGTCGCCGGCGAGCTTGCTTCCGCCGATGGGATCCCAGCGAGGGACTCTGTGCACCTTGAGCGGAGTAGGGCTGGAGGACCATCTCGTTGACGCCTCGGGTTCTGTTTGGGGGGTACTTTCGGTATTTTCCTCCGATTATTTCGAAAGTTTTCAATCTGAACTGTGGGAATAAGGGAAAGTTGGAAGGTTATAGTAAGGGTGACATTATTGCGCTCTGTTGCGCGTCCTCTCATGTCACTCATTACGTGCACTCACTGCATTTTTTAATGTTAAAATTTTTTTTGAAATATGAAACATTATACATTCGCGTGGGGAAAATATCTGAGTCAGAGATTTCCTCCGACAGTGGAGAGGTGAAAAGCAGTTCTTTTTTGACATACCTTGACACTGGACCTTTCGAGATTTGCTCTCCTAACATCCCTTGGTTATCCTGGTTACTTTTGTGTTGCTGATTTATTACTGTCTACACTCCATCTTAAATTGATCTATTTTATTCTGGTTGGACATTGTTATTTCAAATCATTCTCTAGTTGATTTGGAAGGATTATCATTTCATTACCAATAATATTTCTGAATTTTTCATTGTTGGATAGTCTCTTTAGCTACAGGTTTCGAGAAAAGTGAGAATCTTATGGCAATATCTGCATTCCAACAGAGCAGAGAGGGGAAGCAAGCTTCAGTCCCTCAAAGTGAGATGGACCTGGGTACAGCTCTACCAGGCCATGATTAACCTTTCGTTAATTGATTTTGTATCTAACTGGCATCTCATGAGCTGTGTTCTGTGGTGCTTGCATTATTCACCATAAAACTTACATTTCCATACTTTTGGCTGTTGGTCACCTGTTGAGTGACGGAGTACCATTTTTGCAATGTTTGTAATATTTGTTGGACATTTTACTTTGCACTACTGAGGTTGTAAACATTTTAAAGTAATAAAAAGAAATACTAACTACCGATTACAAAAAAAAAAAAGAAGAAAGAAGTTTTTTTGCCATATTTTTATTTCTATTAAAAATAGAATTATGACAACTATGGAGATTAATGTGCAATAAAAAATAAAATTATGATAATCATGTTTACATAAGTTTCATATAGATGTATACATACATGGACATAATTCTTACTAAGTATGTGTTTTTTTTGAAATTGACAATGGCTCATTGTCACAATGGCTGGGAGAACTTTAAACTTACCACAGGTCCCGAGTTCGAATCTTGAGACATTCACCTCTTACTATCTCAAATGTTAACAAAAATGTGTTTTTTTGAAATTTAATTAGAAAACAATAGAAGATATACATGGAAAATACATGTAAAAGTATATAACAGTCGTTGATAATATACATGCCTGGCAGGTAGACATGGAAAACGGGCCGGGTCGGGCCGGCCCGGCCCGCGAAA
>JAMKQA010010967.1:0-13439 GCA_024699735.1 Posidonia australis
ACACCCCCCCCCCCCCCGCCACCTCTGTCATCGGAAAACGGCGATGGCGGGCACAGAGGAGACCCTCTAGCCAAGGGATCACCCTAGATCCCTTGGAGTTGCTCCAGGAAGAGAGGGAGACCTAGAGGACTACGAATTGAAGGCTAGGAGGGATCAGAGGGGTGTACCTGGCTTGGAGAACTCTGCACCTCGCCAGAGCTCTAGAAACGGCTGCCGTTCCTCTCCGCGAATGCTCCTCTTGCTCTGGCACTCTGCTCCTCTCTCTCTCGCTCTCAGCTTTCTCTCTCGTGCCGTCAAAAAGAGTTTTTTTCAGGTCACTACCCTCGTCCTCCTTTTATAGGCAGAACCCAACGACCCAACACTATAACCACTTGTTAGCTCCTAATAGACTCCAAACCCCACTAACTAAACACCTAACGACCCAACAGACTAACCAATCTTGAACGACTGCCCCCCTCTTGTCTCCTTGCTCGCCGACAGCAATCGACGGCGATCCAGGCCTCCGATGCCTGGAGATGTTGGGGTGACTCTCTGGATCAATGGTGAAATGGGTTGGGGCTGAGCTTAGTGAGGAAGAGTGATTAGGCTGAATTCGTGAGGAGTTAAAGGGGGAAGAAAATGGATTCAATGGGGAAGGAAGAAAAAGAGTAATATTTGAATATTTTGGTAGAAAAACATTAGCAAATAAAGATGGAAAATAAAAAAAACATGAATATGGTATTGGTGTTGAAACAATATAGGGAGGAATTATTATGGTGGGCCTTCATGGGCTTCTAGCACAATTTGGGCCTATGTGGGCCTCCATGGGCAAAATAGGCTTAGATGGGCCCAAATGGACTAAATGGGCCTACAATGAACTAAATGGGCCCAAGAAAGGTTAAATGGGCCCAAACAAGTCTTGTGGGCCCATGTGAGCTCAATTAGGGTTCAATGGGCTTATGTGGGCCTTCATGGGCCCAATTGGGCCTCCATGAATTAAATGGGCCTTGGTTGGATTAAATGGACTTTTATGAAATCAAATAGACCTTCAAAGAATTAAATTGGCCTAAATAGGTCTTATGGGCCCAAGTGAACTCAATTAGGATTTAATAGGCCTATGTGGGCCTTCATGGACCCAAGTGGGCTTCCATGAACTAAATAGGCCTTATTAGGGTTAGAGCTCAGCCACCACATCTTCATCCTGCAAAATTAGAAAATTGGGGTGTCTACAAATACCCCCTGTGAGTGGGAGGATAATTTATGAAAGAATGTTTCCTGTAATGAAAGAATTTGAAGGTGGTTTTTAAAGAAAACCGCATGTTTTGAAAAATGGATTCGACATTGTTTTAGATCCACGTGGATTTGGTGTCGGTAATATGGTAGGGGTATGAGCTTCCAATGGAACTAGTTAGATACAACCATGGTTGTCGAGGTTGGGGTAGTTGAAAGAGACTAGAGTACCCCATATGAGACTGTGATGGCTAGGTCTAGGGGTGTGAACCTAGGTGTCTGGACACAAATGGGACATCGAGAAAAGAGGTATCCCTTGCATATATGATGAAAAGGAAAATGTTAAGGCTTGTTGGTTGGGGCGGTGTCCTCCCACACTGGGAGCTTCACCGTGGTAATGCAGTAGGGTTGAGGTTGGCACCTCATCGATTGCTTGTGCGCTTGGTTGCCTCTGATCAAGGGGACACTATTGAAAAAGATTGTGAAATGTGTATGTGGTTTTGAATTGGAATCAGACTGTGTTTGGCTTGAAGTTTTAGCTAGGTTCCAGTACAAGTTGAGACTCGAGGTTTTAGCCAGTTGCCAGCCAAATTGTGATTATGTTTTGAGCCATGTGTGGCCTTGTGTTTTAGGCTAGATCTGGTTGAGAATATGGTTTTCTTGGAATGCAAAAGTGTTGAAAATGCATGAGGTTTGAATAAAGAAAATTAATTTTAAAATGGTATAGTTATGGAAAAAGGATTCCAAAGTTTTGTGAAATGGTTTGATAACTAATAGAGATTAGAGTTTTCTCTTGGTTTATGTGCAGTTAGGCACGTACTGGGTGACGTAGAGGTCACTCACGCGTGTTTTGTTTTCATAGTTTGGTTTTTAAGTGTGTAGCTAGAGTGTAGTCCGATCACCGATGTACAAGTTTTAGAGTTATTAGCCGCACACTATTTCTAGATAGTAGCCTTTCCCCAATTATTTTAATTGTCATAAATTATTGTAAGTAGGAGTCGATGCTATTTAGGTAGCACCTCCAGGGCAAGGGTGTTACAATAAGTCACCAAATTTCTTTTCTTTTCTAACATACCAATTTACTCAAGGCAAATAGGGTTTAACATAACACTAGATGGAGACAGAAATGTGTGGATGCAATTCAAAGTTCCAACCTAGATTGATAGTTTGTGTCAGAAGGAATATGACCACTATAAAAGTTTTCTTGTAGGTGAATAATTATTTAAAGAAAAGGAAAGTAGATTGCCATGGACTAATAGTTGGGAAGTTGTTTGCTTTCTCCCCCTTTGAAAGCTTGTGTAACCATGCTGGCGAACACTCGTGTGAGGTGTGAGAGGTCGAATGCACGAGAACTAACAGAGAAATGGCAAAGACTCCTGGTGAAAGGATGCAAAAAGGGAGTCGCCACTTAATCTACTTAAAACGAGAAATAAGGAAAACTGTATGAAATACAAATGTAATGCTCTACGTCTAACGAATGTGACACTTTGGTCACTACGGGCTAGAGAGATAGACAAGGATTCCTATTATGTATGGGAAAGGTGCTAGGCACCCCACATGCTCGAAAATCGATCTTTCTAGGCTTATTGCTTGCATGGTGTGGTTTATGCATGTATGCTCACCTAAGTCTAAAATGCATGCTCAATTAAATGCCAAATGCGGGTATAGGTGGAAATGTATGCAATCTAACGCTCAGTAACATTGTGTTGCTTCTAGACTAGAGCATAATGGCATTGGTACGATCCACGTGGGATGTACGCAGGGCAATCACGTGTGGTCAAAAGAACACGATGCAACTTGCATCATAGCTCTAATGTATGCAATTAAAATGCTAATGCATGTGTGTATTATGTTACATGATATGCAAATGCTTTGATGCCATGCAAAACAGGTGGTGGACATGACCTATTGCTCAACTGCACTACCTAGACTCTATACCGTACACCAGCACAAAGAAATCACACCAACATAGCCCAGAAGGGAGACCGATTCACAAGAGTTTAAGTAATAAACATCACCGCTTTACTAGATGCAAAACTAATGCAAAAATGGGTGTATGATGATGAAACTATGCAGGCATGACCATGGTACAATCAGGAATATGCACCATGAAAACTAGAGCCAAAAGCATCTAGGAGAACATGCAAATCAAAGCGCAAAAATGACTGTTTGCACTCTGAAATCAGGCTAGTGTGCTAGAGTGGTGCGCCAATATGGTGCTCCATGATGGTGTACCAATTAGGTGCGCCAATCTAGTGTACCAGGTTGGTGCTCCAATCTAGTGCACTATAGAGGTGCACCCCACATGCTCTATTTCAGATAGCAAGCTTGATTGTTAAAAATGATGAATTCCAATAATTGTGTCGGGCAACCAAAAGCCTAGGAAGCTTGAGGGGGGTGTGTGGAGTGTTCCTAGAGGTTAAATGGGATCCTACAATGCATGTGTGCTTCCACCCACCTCCTCCCTCCATAAATGGGTTCACCGGACATCTCCAACCATGGACGTGGATTGCAGCTATCATGGAGTCTTTCCAGTGTTTCTAGAGGCTGGGGGAAGCTGCTGGAGGGTCGTGGACGTGATGTGGATGCTGATGAATGCAAAACGTTTCCTCACCAACCTCTTCAAACCTCATCGGAGGGCACGAGTTCACATGACTTTGGTAGTGGTCTTGAACACCGAGCAATCCTCTAAGCAAACTTAGTGGAGAGAGGGGGAAGTTGAAGGCTTAACAGAATGGGCTAACCATGTGTTCAGGTTGTTCAGGTCATCGGCCTAACATGGGTTGCTTGAACCCATCACCGGCTCATGAAATGGCATGATGCATGACATGAAACATGGGTGATTTAAGCTAATGCGAGGTTGGATAGCATGCATGGAAAGGCAATGCGACTTTGGTAACAAGAAGGAGAATATAGCAATGCAACAAAGGGGGTGTAGTGGAGCATACCTACATGGGTTGTCCTCCGACGGGTGGCTCGTGGTGGCATAACTCAGGCTGGGATGCTCGTCAGCGTCTGCGGTGTGCACAAAGGACGGTATGGTGTTGGGATGCTATGGGTGTGCAGTGGTAGTGGCTGTGGATGGCTAGAAATAGGGGGGTTATCTCGATGGTAGGGTAGGCTACATTGGAGAGGATGAAAAGGTACTCTTCATGGTAGAAATGGGCAGCTCCCCATTCAAGTGCATGGGAGGGAAGCTAATATGGTCGGGAGATCAATCGTTAGGGAGATCGAGTGTCGGGGAGGCCGATCAAAGTGAGAGCGTAACGGCTACGCGACTGCTGGGCTCATTGGAGTAGGGGTGGTGCGCCACCATCGTGCACCACCCAGGTGCACCTTGAAAGTGTGCCTAGATCATTCACCCAAATGGTGCACCTATCTAGTGTGCTTGGCTTACCACTAGGCTAGCTTCTTTGGTTGTGGGCTTGGTTTAGTGGAATGGCTATGGCTTTGGGCTAGCTTGGAGGGTGAAATGGGATTTGGTATTAGGATGCGCCTCGTCACCATTGGAGCAAACGTTATTGGAGAAATCCATCTATGAGTAGCTGCTAAATTGGGGTGTCTATAGCTAGATACACAAATAGACAGAAGGAAAAGGCAGCTATTTTCAGGACAAAACCACAACCACGCATGATTTTCTTGTAAAACCCAAACCATGTAAATCAGTTACAATTCAGAAGGCAAACTTTTTCTCTAAAAAAACATGAATCACCCAATTTTACTCAAATCACAAACCTACAATCTATCCAATCAAACAGCATGATACCATAATTAAGCTGAATAACAAATTCGGCAACCCTTAGATCAGCTATTCATATGGATGGAAGCTTTCATCTCTTCAAACCCAACATTGTACGATGATCACAAGAATTTCAAAGCACCGTAGACCTAAAATTCACTTTAGATATTCTACCCACAACTCAATAGAGAAACCCTCCACTTCCAATCAAAAAATCTAAGAATCTCAGTTTGCAACAAGCTATTTGCATACTAAAACACACTACTATCTGAGCTCAGCTATAATTGCTTTATGTTATTCAATTAATTTTAGTGATATATAACAAGGCATATAAGAGGGCAAATTCCATACAATAGTGTAAAGGCATATAACATGGCATATAACTTGTTGCCCTCTTCTTGTTCTTATTTATACTCACCAAACTCCTCCCTCCTTAAAGATGATATTCCATGGTTGCAATGTTTTGTGCTACATCAAAGTTGTACACACTACTTTCACGTAACTCAACATTTGACTCTTGTTCAACTAGGGGCATGTCATAGAAAGCCCTTGAAGGTTTTTTCAGACCAATGTGCCAATCAAAATCAATTGAATCTTCAACATAAAAGTACTGCTCAGCTTGAGAAGCAAGATGAAAGGATCATCTTTATGTCGATTTCGTTTAATATTTACACAATTGAATCCAAGCTAGTCTTTTTCAAATCCATTTGATATATATTCGTCAAACCATTTACATTTGAACAAGACCACGTCAAAAGATGGTCCATAATGCAACTTCAAAACATTTTCCAAGATCCCATAGTAAGTGATACCATCAGATACAGGATTTCTATCTCTAGAACTAGCATAACTTGCAGTTTGTGCGTTCAACATAACACCACTATTTTGAGTTTTGCGTCTAGACCCCAACTCTTTAGTATGAAATCTACATCAATTTATGGAATATCCATCATATGAAGTCACTTCACTACAAGGGCCTCGTGTAAGCCACTTAAGATCTTCTAAGATATCCTCTTCTCCTTGTAAACGCAACAACCTTACCTATAACAAAAATAGTTAATCGTCAAATTTGATTAATGTTGTTTTGATACGACTACGGTAACTCAAAAGAATTTATTGCACTTACATGTTCCTTAAACCAAAATAGAAATTCAATATGATTTTTACTTTCAAGCAACCAAGGAGATATCTTTGGTTCTTTCTCATGAATCTCTGCTATGTGCAGGCTATATTGATCCACTATCGCTAAGTTAAAAAGGATATATCGGTGTAATTTTTCTAATATTACACTATCTTCATGATGTGTTTTTTCTCCTTTAATGTGTACATTATTATTAATGCATTCTTCCATAGTTAACCTTGTCTCTACACCATTCAAGTAACGTGAGCAAAATGCCAAATATTTGTCAGCCAAATACCCTTTTGTAATTGATCCTTTTGGTCATCTATTGCAAACATATCATTTTAGAGTAAGAAGATACCTGAGAATCAGCATTCAAAATTTCAGAATATTATATATGAAATATAAACAAAATTTACCACTTGTTAATAATATTTTAATATAGCAAACCTCTTTATTTGGTACATCCAACAATATTGAATTGGATTAGCAAGTCTTGCCTCTGTTGCTAGATGAATAGGCAAGTGCATTATAATACTAAAAAAAGATGGTGGGAAAAGACACTCCATTTGACACAATATAAGTGCAATATGGGATTCTAACTATTCAAATTCCGTTACATTTATTACTTTAGAACATAATTGCTGAATGAACCCACATAATTGCACTAAAATTGAATAGACATTTTAATGAAGTGACTTTCTCATTGCAATTGGCAGAAGCTATTGCATAAGATTATGACAACCATGACTCTTGAGTCTAGATATTTACTTTTCTTTCATTTGAGCACAATGGGAAATATTAGACGAGTATCCATCAGGAACCTTTAGAGCATGCAAGGCCTGACAACGTTTCCTTCTCTTTATTAGGCAATGTGTAACTTGTAAGTGGTATATACATTTGGCTTCCATCACATTTCTCAGGATGAAGATCCTTTCGAATGCCCATTTCCACCAAATTATGACGAGCTTATATGTTATTCTTAGATTTCTTGTCACTATTCAATAAAGTACACAAGATGTTGTCGCATACATTTTTTTCTGTATGCATAACATCAAGATTATGTCTCACCAATAAGGACTTCCAATAAGGGAGACAAAAGAAAATGTTGATTTTTTTTCCAAGCATAAGGTAAACTGTTTTCTTCCTCAATTTCATCATGTTTTCTCTTACAACCACCTTCTTCAATAGTAGTTATTGGTTTTCTGAAAGTTATATTTTGAAATCCCTCAAATTGCTCTAGTATATCATGCCCGGACAACATCTTTGGCTTTGCTCTTCATTCTTGTGTGTTATCAAAAATTTTCTTGTCATGGCGATAATGATGAGTTGACTCTAAAAATCGATGATCAAACATATAGCTTTCTTTCCTCGAATTCTTCCAACGATGGCATAATGTATTCTTATTACAACAAGGACATGCCAACTTTCCTATAGTACTCCAACTAGACAAATTCACATATGCAAGAAAGTCATTTATTGTCCATAGAATTGCTGCATGCATCTTAAAATTTGATTTTGTAGATGCATCTTATGTTTTAACACCATCTTACGACCATATCATCAACTCATCAATCAATGGCTCCAAGTAAACATTAATGTCATTGTTTAGTGCTATAGGACTAGGAATCAACGACGACATTATAAAATGTGGTTGTTTCATGCACAACCATGGTGGAAGATTGTATGGCATAAGAATGACGGGCCATGTACCACGAGAAATGCTCATGGTGCCAAATGGATTGAAGCCATAATGCATGGACATGGTATATAACCAGGGCTAAGTCTTTTATTGTTGCCTAATGCAAATTCTAAAAATTTTTCAACCCCAAATATATATGCTTTGTCAAATCTGTTGTCAATGTCCATCTGGAATAGAATCCATTTATCAATACAAATTTGGAAACTCAATTAATTCATATACTATGAGAAATACATTGGAAACAAAGAAGTATTATAAAAATTTATCAAGGATTAAAAAAATAAGAAGAAACTGGTAGTAGACAACTTCTTTAATAACCATTTCTAGACTTGATGAACATTCATTTCAACTTATAAAATTTTAATTCTATGATACGAATTTGTAGATATTCAAGTGGCATATTTTGGATATCAATCTGTAGAGTTCCCTTTAATAGTTTGTGGTCTATTTTCCCTGTATTAATCCCAGTTAAAAGAAAATACAATTTTTGCATTATTTAGATTATGTCTAGACTTAACCAATAAGTAATAATCCTTGCCCAATTTTCACAGCCACGTAGTGGAACTATAGAGAATGTAATTGACATTTTTTCACTATGGCTACCATGAAAAATAAAACAACTTAGAAAACAAATTTGCAACTCTCTTTTCTTTCTGGATTGTGTACTTGAAGCTTAGGTATCAAACTGCAACTAAGTATAAGAAAAATCCAAACCAGTCTGTTTTTACCTATATCAGAATTCAATTCAAACCGTCCACTCTTTAAATCTAAAAAAGGTGTGCTGCTAACTGAAATCAAATGGCATGTCATTGACACTATTCATAATAGATAAAGATGAACTGCAATCAAACAATGTTTCCCAAAAACTGAACAAATTACAAACCAAGCAAAAAAATTACCAAATAGGAGAGCAAAAAAATTCCCTCAAATAAATCAAGCAAAAGAAAAACCAAATAGGAGAGAAAATATTCACATAGGAGAGAAAATATATAAATGGGATAGAGAGTTCTGTAATCAATGTGCAAATGGATAAATTCACAACGGAGAGAAAATATATATTCAATGTTTAAGAAGTCTTTTTGGTTCATTGTTTGGTTTGTTGATTAATATTGTAAAAAAAAAATTTATTTACCTGCAAGAGGAGGAAGACCACAAAATTGTCGAGGCTTCAAGGAGGAGGAGGACAACAACTACGAAGTGCTCAGCCAGAGGAGGAGGAGGAGGACAACAACTACGAAGTGCTCAGCCAGAGGAGGAGGAGGAGGAAGGACTCAGCTCAGCGAGAAACACTAGTGATCCTAGAGGAGGAGGAAGAGGGCTAGGCCGAAGACTACAGAGGATTGGATCACGTTGATGACGATGAAGGAATGGAGGTGCAGGAGATTTCGTCAGAGGACAGGTCAGCTAGAAGGAGTAGAGGAAAAGGCTTACTGCAAAAGAAGAGGAAGAGGCTTATTGTGGAAGATTGAGAAAACCCATGAATTTTTCTACTCATGTGGTTTTTACGTACCAATAGAAATACCGTTGGTATTCTTTTATTATCGAAGGAAATTCCATCAATAGTAGATTCCTTTTTCTACCGATGGAATTTCTGTTGGGAAATGACTATATTTATTTACTTATCGATGGAAATAAATTCGTCGCTAAATTTCCATCGGTAATAAATAATTTTTTTGCAGTGGCCGAACCAAGCAACAGTAAGGTCCAACTTGGGATCCAAATTCCAATCTTGCGAACTAATATACCAAACCACACAAGCATTATTTTATAATGAAGATCTTGATGAAATCTTCCACTAAAGACAAGAAACACAAAGATCCAGTAGACGGATCTCAAGAAATCACAAGAAAATCATAAAAGGACACTATTCACCTCAATCCATAAATGGTCCATAAATGTACAATAAATTCTGCAAAAATTCCAACAATCATCCACACACTATCATGCACATAGGTGTGACACTTGGGCCTGATTATCTATTTTTAATTATAAACCATGTAATTAATTATAATATGGTATGAGTGGTTTATTAATGAATAATCTGTTGTTTCTTATGAGTATGAGGACTTAGTTGGCTTATTGTACACCTGGTTGTGATTTGGGATCAATGTGGAGTCCGGTTTGGGGATGCACAATCGCCTCAAGTTGTGTGCCTGCCTTTTCTTCTTTTTCCTTCTTTTCTTTTTCTCTCTCTCTCACAAGTCCTCACGATCCCCATCCCTTTCTTCTTCCTCCATTGGACCCGTGCCACCACGAACGAAGGCTCGTGTCACCCAGTCCCTTCTGACATGATGGGTAGCCGACACGACATGAGGAGGAGAGGGAGATATAGGGGGAAGGAGGCTGAGGGAAGAAGAAGGCACCGAGTGAAGGACGAAAAGGAGAAAGGGTGAACCATGGAGCCGAGGATTAGGAGGAGGGCTGAGCTGAGGGTGCCGTCACCGTGAGCTTAGCCGGGGCAGGAGAGACTCATCAAAGTTGGGGGAAGCTCACCGAAGGAGGTACGCGACTCCTCTTCTCCTCCGTTCTCTTCTTATAACCTAACATGTTAAATGCATGAAAATAGAGATAAATGCATGTAAAATCGTAGAAAAATAGTAGAATTAATGAGAATGTGTTGAATAGCATGAATATGTAGATATCATGCGGTTAGGATGGGAATTGGTAAGGTTATACAAGATTTAGGGATGTAAGCTATAGTAGATGTTAATGAGCTTCACCTCTTTGTGATTTTCGTATGAATTGCGTGGTTAATGGTTTGAGGGATTTTGAAGTAGACTCAAGGGTCTACACCTCATGATTTATTGGTATTTTATGATGCTTGTTTAAGGGGTCAATCGGAGGCTCCCAGTTCTAGCGAATGCGAAGGCTGAAACAGGGGAGGTGCCCTGGTGGCGGGCAATATGGCATGTCGAATTGGATTCGGCATACCGAATTCCTATCAGATTAAGCCAGGATACTTGGTTTCAGTAGGCCGTAATCATCCAATCAATCGAAATAGGGAGTTTCAGTATACCGAAATTGTTCAGTATACTGAACCAAGGATTTTCAGTCTATCGATTTTGCCCTAGCCATGATATATATACCTATGAATATAAAATGAAAATAAAAGGTTTTAATTGGACGATGAACATGTGATATTGGTGTTTTCCCCATGTAAAGGTCATGGAGGAATATGGAACCCAAATAAGTGTATTTGGGGATGGTTTTGGTATTAAAGCCCTAGAATTGAATTAAAGTGATTAAATGTGTGATTTTGGGTATGAGACCCAATTTATGATTTTAAAACATGATTATAAATGAATTGAGTTGGGAGCCTAGTAGAGGGTCATGTGTTGCTTGGAATAAGTTCCTACAACAAAAAGAATGAGATGAAAATGATATTGAAAAGGAAAACTTATAGAGTTTTGAAAATAAAACACTAATATTGTGTTGAGGAACCACTAGGGTTGGTGTCAACAATGTGGTAGGAGTATGAGACTCCAATAAAACCAATTGTCAGATACAACTGTGGTTGCCGAGCTTGAGACGATGTAGGCTGGGCTTAGGAATATGGGATTTAGGTGTCTAGGTCATCGGTGATATAAACTAAGCCTGGGTTATTGAACTTAGTTGTTTGGATTACTAATGAGACGTCAGATAAAGACGCATCCCCGTGCTTATGAAATGAAATTGAGGCCAGTTGGCTGGGGCGGTGTCATCCTGCATGGGGAATTTCACAGCAGTAGTGCAGAGAGGTAAGGGAAATGATGTTATCACCTACTGCTTGTGTGCCTGGTTACCCCTGATGAAGGTAACATCAATAAAGAAAAGTGGAAAAGAATAAAAAAAGTTTGTGGTTTTGTGAAATGAAAGAACTGTAGTTTGGCTACGATTGGACTTATGAATAGTCTTAAAATCCTATAATCGAATAACAATGGTGTTTCAACCAGTTACCAGCTAGTATTTATGATTTTGATTTTGAACCCAAGAGGCATTATGTTTTAGGCTAGACCTGGTCGAAAATGTGGATTTCTCAGAATATGAGAAAGGTTTTGGAAAAGTATAAAAGAGAAAGAAAATATGAGTTTTGGAAAAATATGGTTTTGGAAATGAATTTCTAAATGTTTTAAAAAGAAAAGGAAAAGGGAATCTGGAGAAAAGCATAGTTTTGGGAATCTATTCCCAAGTGATTTCAAAGGAAAAAGGGAATAATGTTTTAAAATTGGATTTTCAAAAGAAAACCAAGTTTTGTAAATTAAATGTTGAATTTTTGTACTTTTGTCGGTTTCTTTGCCGTGTGTGTGTTTGGGGCGCGTACTGGGTGACTTAGATGTCACTCACGCATGTTTTGGTTGGTTTTCAAGTGCAGGTTGTGTGTAGTTGAGTTCCGGTATTGGAGTTGGAGCTTCTAGCCACACATTGTTTCCTAGAGATGAGCGTTAGTTATAGTTATTTAATTTTACTGTAATTAGTGTAATTTTGCTTATGATACTGTAATCTTGGTAGCATGCCCGAGATCGGGGGCGTAACAATAGGAATCAAATTGGAAACCAAAAGAGCCTATGGGGTGTATACCTGGCACCGAAGACACGACGGCAAGCGGCTCATGTCCTCCTCCTCCACGGCCACAGTGAGCTCCTCCTCGAGACAACGTGACAATAGTGGCATGTTGGCGGCGATGAGCTCTTCCTCTTCCCTCTTGCGTCATCTCTCTCTCCTTCAACCCTCTTAGCTCTCTCTCTCTCTCTCTCTCTTTCACTCATTCGCCCTCTCTCTCTCTCTTTCTCTCATTCCCCCTCTCTCACTCTCTTTCCCTTCCTTAAGAGGGAATGGAGGAGTAAGAAGAGGAAGAAGAAGAAGAAGAAGAAGAAGAGGAGGAGGAGAATGGAGTGGGGCTCAGTAAGGGAGAAAGAAAAGAAGGAAAAAAGGGAGAGAAAAGAAGAAGGCCACAAGCACAAAACCTCACCATGCGACCCTACCATGACCACATGGCTCGTGCAAGTAGAGATCAGCCACTAGTGCACGCCAAAGAACCTGCACGACCTAGAGCAAACCCTCAAAACTTCTACGAGGGCCAGTATAGCACCACAATCATAAAATACCAAGTAGGCCAGAAATCCACTAATCCAGGCATAAGACATTGCCAAGGCTACGTTCATGAACCCAGGGAACTCAACGTCTAACAACCCAGAACTCTATTAAAATATCTAGCCAAAATATCACTTCCAAATCTAGGTCATTACATCTACACTCAACTAGGCTTTCCAACATATGCCATTCACTGACCATTAAATTGGCCATGACTTGGGTACGCCTACTTAGCACTGTAACCACGTTGACCTTCCTTAGATGATTGGATAAACTAAAATCATAGTCCTTAAGGTATTCCATGCATCTCTATTGTCTTAGGTTCAGATCCCTTTGACTGAAATATACTTTAGACTCTTGTGATTCATAAAGGCCTAGAACTATTCTTCATACAAGTAGTGTCACCAGATCTTCAACGCAAACACTACAGTAGCCATCTCTAAGTCATGAGTTGGGTAGTACCTCTCATACTCCTTCAATTAATGAAAAGCATAGGCCACCACTTTACCATACCGCATAAGAACACAACCCAACCTGGTGCTACAGGCATCATTGTACACTATGAAACCACCACTCCCAGAACATAAGGTTAACATAAC
>JAMKQA010010968.1:0-12090 GCA_024699735.1 Posidonia australis
TGGATTTTAGCTGGATTAAGTGTTTTATTTGCTTTTCAGTGAATTTTAATGGGTTTTAGTGTTTTATTGGGTCGTGTGGGCTAGTGTGGGTCTGATTGGGACCTACGTGGACTAGGATTTTGGTAGTCGTGACTAGAGCATCAACCGGAGGAGCCTGCTGCCAAATGAGCTCAAAATTGGGGTGTCTACACAGGTGTTACAGTTGTCTTCTGTGAAACCAGAAAACAACCACAAACCTCTATCTGGCTCTTCTCTCAAATGCAAGTGAGGGGTAGACCGACCAAAGAACTACAATAAAATCCACATAAAACATATATTATAGACTCTCGAGTCTACTCCAAATTCATACAAACAAAATCAAAATCCATGCATCACAACTAAGGCAATAAAATCACAAAGCAGTAGGGGTCAAAAGGACCCAAAATGCAACCATCACCATAAATGTCAATTAATCCACCATAAAATCACAATAAATTCAAGACATTAAATTTAGCCTAGATTACATGCATCCTAGGCATTACTATCATTTTTCATACTTTCTATTACAAGAGGTGAGGTACGTACCTTAATACGCCCTCCAGCGATTTGAAGCCAACACCGACTGACCATCGCAACCACCGGCGAGCCACGACCACTCCGGAGCTCACCGCACGCCGTCACTAACTCTTAGGCATACCATAGTGGGAGGAGAAGAAGGGAGGAGGAATTGGGGGAGGGAAAGAGTGAGGGTGAGTGACGAGAGGGAGGGGGAGTGACTGAGTGGGAGAGAGAGTGAGTGGTGGTGGAGGGAGGGAGGAAGAGGTGGAGGTGTGCTCGGGAAGGAGGAAACGATTAGGAAAGAGGAGGAGGATGGAGTCATGCATGGCAATGGTCACTGCTTAAAAAGGCATGCAGAAGGAGTTGGTGGATGCGTGCATGCCAACGACACCCCAACTGCTCGTCAAGCCAACACTGCACGAGCTCAACCAAACACCCAACAATCGGCCCACACACGGACCTACTCATTGACCCACACACAGGCCCACAAGCATAATGTCAACCAAGTACAGTGCCAACCATGTAAGGACAAGCACAGGAAACATGCAAACAACAGCCTACTCATGAGGTCCAAGCTCAAAAGAGACAAAATCACACAAATGGGCCTCGAGACAGTAACACCTACACAGAATAAATTCATAAAAATGTAAATAATTATAAAATAAATTTACGAGTGTTACATAGAATCACTGGACTACATAGATGATTCCATAGGGAAAAAACAATCAAATCAAAGCTTTTAAAAAAGAATGATTCAACAAATAATATACATAAGAAGGAAGAGGATTTTCATATGGTAAACAATGATTCAACAAATAATATATAGCCTTATATAAGCTTAAAAACAACATAGGGAAAAGAGAGAAGATCCCTTTTACTTAACAGTTCAGTCGTATAATGGACGAAGAAAACTTAGTTTTTGACTTTTAGTAGCTGATGGATCTTCATAAATAGCACATTTCAATATAAAGACAACATAAAAGTAGTAAAAAAGGACAAGAGAAGCACCAATAGAAATAGGCTAGCAAATTTAGAATTCAGAATCAGAATAGACATGATCATATATGGATAGAAACAAGAAACAAAAGTCAAAGTGGATTAACCATAGACAAACTTACTAAGGTTGCTTCACTAAATCAATATCATTTATTTCAATATAAGCTCCATCATCAACATCATCTTTTGTCATGTCAAAGGTTGTTTCACTAACATCACATCCTACAAGTTAAATTAAACATAAATGGATTATATAATAAACAAAAAGTAATTAGATCAAACAAACTAACTTCAAAAAACCAATTATCACGAAGTTCAGATCTTAACCAATCTTGTTCACAAATTACTGCCTCAACTGTGCTTGGATGCATAGAGCATCTATATTGATCAAAAACTCTACCATTCGTACTAAACGTGGACTCTGAGGCAACAATAGATGCAAGAATGGCTAAAATATCATGAGCCATAGAAGCTACATCTGGATACCTGAGACCTTGAAGTTTCCACCATGCCAATATATCAAAAGTATCAATCATGGGATGCAATTTCTCTATCAAGTATGTTTTTAAATCATTCTTTGTTGGTTGTTGAGTTGACTTACTTTGAAGATATACCTCAAGTTCATTCTCAATAGCAGCAAAACCAGGAATATATGATAGGTCTCCTATATAAGAATTTGTGCTAGTGCCTTCAAAAGTATTTTTTGATGTACTCTTACCATATACAAGTGTACCATCATTTTGCATCCCATTTCCTACCTTCAAAGAGTATTCATTGTATATTTCTATCAAACAATTCTTGATTGCCTTAATTCTCTTTTCACCTTCTCCTTTAGGCTGACTATCATAAATCTTCTTCATGTAAAATTCAAGTGTGTCCATTTTGTGTCTTGAATCCACAACAGAAGCTATGGATAAAATCATATTTGAAGCATCGCAATACTTTTCAAACTTCACTTTCATTTTAACACCCATGGCAGAAATAAATGGAACATGGCTATCCCATAACTCATTCAGCAACACATATAAAGCACAAATGTGTGGAAAGAAGTAGTTTGTAGAAGTATGAAATGTCGAAGAAAAAATACTCGTAACATTATAAAAGTTCCTCAAAATATCACAAACAATTTTAGCATTTTTTCCATTCCTCCTCATCAGGTGCATGCTTATAGGAACTATCAACATGTGTTAAATGGTAAAAGGCCATTTTAAACTCTAAGGCAATTTGAAGCATGAAAAATGTAGAGTTCTATCTAATAGGTACATCTAGTACAAGAGATTTCTTAGGATCTTTAACTTGAGAAGTCAGTTGCAACCTCAAAATGGAAGGCTTCACATACTTGAAAATATCACGCACTTTTGTTGTCATATCTTTTATGATATCTATCCCTTCATGAACAATAAGATTTATAATTTGTGCAGAATATCTAATATGAAATAATTTTCCATCTACCATAAGATTACCTCTTGTTACAAGCACATCATGAAATAATTTTCCATCTACTATATGATTACCTCTTGTTACAAGCACATCATGAGGAAGTTCCCTTACCAAAGCATCATTGGTGTAGTCATTATCCAACACAATACACATAAGTTTTTTGTCAATGTTCCATTTATAAAGTTTTTCTATGATTGCCTTAGAGAGTGCACTAGCAATATAAGGAGCATCAATCAGAGAAAAATGCAAAATAGATTTTTGCAAGTTTCATTTAAAGTTTTTCTATGATTGCCTTACAAGCACATCATGAGGAAGTTCCCTTACCAAAGCATCATTGGTGTAGTAATTTTCCAACACAATACACATAAGATTTTTGTCAATGTTCCATGTATAAAGTTTTTCTATGATTGCCTTATAGAGTGCACTAGCAATATGAGGAGCATCAATGAGAGAAAAATTCAAAATAGATTTTTGCATGTTTCATTCAGAATCAATGAAGTGGGCAGTTAGAGAAAAATATCCCTAATTTTGATTTGATGTCTACATGTCACTAGTGAGGCTAATACGACATGTAAGATTGTCTAACAAATTATATAATTTTTCCTTTTTTTCTTCAAAAATTTTCATGCAATCATTCTTAATAGTTGTGCGTGAAACCACTCAAAATATGGTTGAAGATTTCAACAAAATTCTCTAAATGCAAAATGTTCAATCATAGAGAATGGATACTCATGGAGCATTATCGTACGAGTAAGATCTCTTTGACTTAATTTTTGATCAAACTTGAAATTATTTACATCCATTTTACTATATTCTTTTCTTTCTCCAATACTTAGTAACATTTGCTACAAATCATTAGAGCATTTAGGCAGATGTTGTGTTTTCAAGTGAGCCCTTAAATGACTTGTTCCATCTTTTGATCTATTAAGATAAACTTTCTTGCAATGATTGCATTTAGCTTTAGGAACTCCGTCAACTCTAATTTTTGTAAAATCATTCCAAACTGATGATGTAGTTTGTCTTTTTTTTACCATTGCTTTGTTCATTTTCTTGTGTTATTGGTGGATCACTATCTATGACTTCCCCATCTGTCATGATTCTTAAAAAATAGAAACTATCATGATTCATCTTGGTGAAATTCATAAACAAGTTGTATATCTAATAAAAACATAAAAAGGGAAAAATATAACTTATATACAATGATTGGAAAAATTCAGGAAAAATAGTAAAATATATACAATGATTGGAAAAAGCTAGAAAAAATAGTAAAAATCATCATGTACAATGATTGGAAAAATAGTAAAATGATCAAAAAAAATTGTAAAATCATCATGTACAATGATTGAAATAAATCAGAAAAAATAGTAAAAATATAACATATATACAACAATTGGAAAAAAAACTAGAGAAAAACAGAAAAAATCAACATGGAAAATAATCAGGAAAATAGAAGTAAAATGATCAGAAAAAATCACCTTGGATCAGGCAAGTAAAGGGAACCCTGGCTTCACCTTGCAATCGTCAACCTTGCTGTCGTAGAGGTTAAAGAGAGAGTGACTAAATGAGAGATGAAAGAATGAGAAATTAGGGATTTAGCAATTTAGGGTTGAGAAATGAGGAGAGAGCCCACATTGACTTACTTGAGGAGTGAGAAGATAGGCCAAAGGTGGAGAGATGCAACTGAAAGGGGAGCCAGAGGTGGAGAGATGCGACCAAGGAGCCGGACGCAGAGAGAAGCTAGATAGCCAAATAGGTGTCGGACAGCGGAAGACGAAGAATAAGAAGAAGGTGGAGGAGGAGAGCGATTAGGGTTATTGGGTTAGATTTCGACGCTTAGACTCGTAAGGGAATAAGGGATAATAGATATTAGATATATGTATTATATTTCATATTTATGTAGTTAATGTAAAATTACTATAATAACCCTTACATAATGGGTAAATGCGTAAATAGTTGATGAGTAGATGATAACCCTTACCTATACCATATGAGAACACGGGTAAAGCGAGTGACGAGTAAACAGGTAATGGGGTAAAAATATGTTAACCCTTATCCATATAAAATAGGACAGATCAAGGCAGATTGCAAGTAAATATCCTCCCCATTTACAGGCCTAGGCATTAGTGATGGAGGAGAGGACTTCCTTAAACAGAGACTGCATTATCCAGATGAGGAGAAGTTGGTCCTTGCAAACCCATGCATGTTATAGAGGGTTTATTTGTTTAGAGATGAAAGAGCTGATGTGAGAGACCAGAGATGTGGCAACGGCCTAAGAGAAGGTGAGTGGAGTGGTGATTGTTGAAGGAGGGCAACAATCTATATCATCGACAAGGCTGATGAGACCCAAACTCCAGAGGAGAGGCATGAACAGTGTTCACCACAGAAGATAATTAGTGGTGGTGAGCTTTACTCTTATGTGGTGATGAATACTAGGAAGGGTAGAGCATGGAAGTAGGTTCATGGATGATGAAGAAGATGAGGAAGAAATGGAGTCGAGGATAGAACCACCGAAGGACACCATTGATAGGGAGAAGAAAAAGAAAAAGAGAAGTCTACCAACAAAGGAAGTCTACCAACATTAATGTAAGAAATTCAATCATAATGTTCAGAAGTCTCAACCGGTCTTGTAAATTATCTAATAATAAATTTGAGATCCATCATGATCTTATATGTGGGAAGTCCTAATCAAATGTCTGTCTTAAATTCCATCGAAAAAAAATTTGTCTTAAATAAATAGGAAAGATCACCATTGGCATCCTTATTTAATATAGTTTGTTTTTTAATATTTTAATGGACCTTTTTTGGGAGGAAAAGCTTGAAGTTTAAGCTCCTCTTTGGATCTTGAATAAACCCTAGAATAAAGCTAGAATTGGAATTGCAATTCCATTTAGGTAGTCAAAAAGCTAAATAAAAGAAATAGTAATACCCATTTCATTTTTGTTATTTTAGTTTTATAATTCTATCTATGGTGCAGCAAAGGGTTATTCCACTTGACTTATGCTCCATTATTTATTCCTTTGTAAACTTGCTCTCTACCCATACAAAAATTGTTCCTCTTTCAACCCAAAAACCTTCCTCGTGCAAACCATCGCTGGTGCCGCAGCCCTCCCTAGGTTAGAGAGCTTCCAGTCGATGATCGAGGCCTCATCTATGCTCACCGCAATCATCATCGTCCATTCCTTACTGCCTCACTCCAAGGTATCCATGTCAACAAATTTGCCATTGGGTTCAGCCCTGCTCTTGCCAAGTTCAATGCCAACAATGTCAAGTAATCTCTGTAGGCCTTTCCTCTTGGTGGGTTCATCAAGTTCCCCAACGACAACCCCAACAATGAAATGCAAATCGATGACGTCGATCTACTCAAGAACAGACCTATTTTGGTGCTTCCGTCCGTCAATATCATAAATGTCTCATGGACAATAGTTTTTTTTCTCTCTTTGGTGCTTCTGTGGAATGTCATTTGTGAATCATTACATAAAATGTTTTTCACAAAAAAAACACTATTTAATATGATAAATTGTTATTCTATGCATACTATATTAATATATGTATGTCTCACTATTTATTCCAATTTTTAGTCAAACTAGAATTACTTCTAATACACACTTATTCACTTTAAAAATTCTTTTACTTCCAAATAGAATAGTAATCTACTAGAATATTAATACCATTTTCTACTTATTCCTACTTTTCTTATTCTATATCTAAAATGAGACTAAAAGTTTAGCACACCAAAGCAAATGAAATTGTCCATAGTGCAAATAAATGGACAAAGACACGATCAGTTTGCTCGACCAAGTCAGTTGAAGAGTGTAGAGGCTGGAGCCTTCAAAATCACATGGATCTTGTTCCCTGGTTTTATCAAAACAATTGGTGGAGTTTAGTTCCACAAGCCTAACGTGGAACGTGGTTTCTCTTGATAGAGAGTTGGGAGAGACTTTTTAGTAGCACAATTCTAACGTGGTTTCTCCTAGAGGAGAGTGGGAGAGACTTTTCTAAAGAGAGTTGGGAGAGACTTTTTAAAACCACATGTCTAACGTGGTTTCTCCTGATAGAGAGTAGGAAAGACTTTTCGAAAGAGAGTTGGGAGAGAGTTTTCATGATTACAAGTCCAACATGGTTTCTCCTAATAGAGAGTGGGAGAGACTTTTCTAACCTTGCAGTTATCTTCAATTCACAATGTAGTAAGAAAATATCCTTTTATAGGATTAAAAAATATATATTCTTATAACGTATGTGGCATAATTTGACTAATGTAGATTTTGAATTGGCTCAAGCATAATAACGTTCCAGAACCTAATTCTTTGAATTAATTTGTCATCTCAAATGACCCTAAGTAGACTTTTGTATGTTAATTATTTTGTTTATTAACATGATCTAGTGAGAAATCAAGTTTAGCATATTGAATCGAGCAAGACATATGTGATTTAGATGGTTAACTCTAATTTATTAAAACTATGTGACTCTAAATTGAACCTATTTAGGCTTAATAATTCAACTAAGATTATAGTGGTAACTAATACCTAATTGAATATTTTGAATCATATAAGCTTAATAAGACATGTGGTTCAACTAGATCAATTACATCAAATTGGTTACATGTACATAGACGTACTAATTTGACAAATGAATGTATCCCTAGTTAGACCATTATAATTTAGTTGAAATACTAGTTTGACCCATGTAGATTACATGCTTAAGTCTAATTAATCAACACCATATGACTTCAATGGAAGTCTTCAGCTTTCAATTGACTCAACTAAGAAAATATAGTTAATTAGTACTTAATTGGCTCCAATTAATAGAACTATTGTAACGCTTGTGCTTAGGATTTCCAGAATAAATGTAATTATGTTCGTGTAATTTGGATAATTAGTTTAATGATGTGGATTTGTGTTAACTCTCTTCTATTTGTTGGCATTGATCTCTGGAATATTTCCTCACTGTGTGGTCCCTTGGCATTTTGTAATCACGTGTGTGTGTGGGACCAGAACAGGAGCTGAATCAACTCAATACACTGCCACACAGCCAGCACTGCAAATCGTTGTGCACCTCTCCCCTACTGCAGCTTTACGCCATACCTCACTGATTCGTCAAGATCCTCAGCCTTGTCATTGATGCACGAGGATAGGAGGGCAGCGGCCATATAAGGGAGAAGAGGGAAGGTGTTGGGAGGGTAGACTGGAAGAAGAAAAAAACGAGTGAGGGTGGAGGAAACCAGAGTATGAGGGAGAGGGTGAGAGAGAGAGAGCAGAAGGGTATTCGCCAATGGTGAGGAGAGTCGTCGAAGACTAGAGAGCTCAAAGGACACTAGGAAGAGAGGGAGG
Source organism: Posidonia australis (assembly GCA_024699735.1). Lineage (NCBI taxonomy): Eukaryota > Viridiplantae > Streptophyta > Magnoliopsida > Alismatales > Posidoniaceae > Posidonia > Posidonia australis. Next base: position 8,301 of record JAMKQA010010968.1, read on the forward strand.
ACTGCCGATGGAGAGAGGGATCACCAAAAATTTACCTTGAGTACGCGTTCTCGTCCTCTATTCTTCCCTTAATTTAAGTTCCAGATTCTTGATTAATGTTGTAAATTTAGTTAAAAATCATGAATATGAGTTGATTAACATGAAATCATGGTTACATGTTGATCCAAGAATTTTTCCATGATTTATCAAGAATTTTTGAGAGATTTTCGAGATTTTGGTACAGTACCTTGGGATGAGTCATGTTAGCTTCTGATTTTCGAGATTTTGTTTCACATTCATTCTATCCATTACCCATGTAATATCCAAGGTTGTACCAAAGATAATGTATTTTGATAATGAGATTGAATATCAATGTCTATGCTCTGAGATTTGATTCTAGTGATTATGAGAATGTGTGTTAGTGTTTCAGTTATATTTGTGCTTAGTTTTTATGAACTAGGCTCTTATTTTCTTTCAGGCTCGTCCATTAAGGGCCAAGCGAATGCAATAGGTGGGAACAATAGCGTGTGAAGGAAATGAATTTAGTAGGCGAGACAACTAGGCATGGGGGACAGGCGTGGTGGTGCGAATTGCCAACGTACAATCTGAACAGTGAAATGTAAGAAAATAGTGAACGCCGCCTAACTCCATCTGCGCCCATTTTCTCCGCTGCACGCCGCCGTTTACCATGCTGAGCCGAACCTTCTTTTTGATCAAGCATTTGCGTGGGTGTTTTAAACCCATGGCCTTCCCTTCGTTGGGAATCAGAGAGGAAGAACGAGAGAGCAGAGAGTTGGGGAGGGAAGAGAAGTGAGGGAGAAGGGAGGAAGTTTCGTTGGCGACCTGCCGCCACTAGAGCCCAAGCGTCGAAGGGGGAGGAGGTTTGTTGGGAGGTCTCATCGGAGAGCTCGTCGGAGAGAGGAATGCCAGTGAAACTCCCAAAATCATACATGTTTCCCACCTTTCTCCCTTAAAATAATGTTCAAAATGCATTAAATAGGTGAATTTGACATGATATGTCATTAAATACGGAAGAATGCATGCCAGTGTGTGATTTTGGGGATTTTCAAGGATAACCATGTTTTATTGTGATTAAGGATGATAAATGAGAAATATATGGAGCCACCATGCCTTATTGATAATTCCAGTTAATGGATGGGTGAAAGCATGAAATTATATGCTCTGGATGTGTAAATATGTCTTGTTATATGCCATGCATGCTCTGTGGATGTTTTGAAGAATTTTAAGGGATTTTCACTGTATTTTTGAGTTGCTTGTGTTTTCTAAGTTTTATTTGTATAACATGTAGCACAAATGGTTGCCGAAGCCTTCCAACATGAGTCCAGAGCGTGACTAGGTCGCAAGGTTCTAGGGTGTAAGTAGTCAACATGAATGGTCGACACAGGCTACAATGCTTAGTAAATAGAAATGCCTGCTTCCAATGTTTTGTTGAGAATAAATAATGTTAAATACATATGAAATATGTGAGAAATACAGGAATAATGATTGATGAGATGATGATTTCCTAAAATGAGTAAGAAATTCCTAGAAAATGATTGTGAGCCAATAAATGAGTAAATAAATGTGAAATTGAATACTTGAACAATGAATGATTTTAAAAAGTGGTTTTAAAAAAAGAGATTTGAAAAGGAAGCTACATATGTTTTGAAAGAGTATTTCGAGGTTTTGTAGGAAACACGTGGGTCGATAGACTGTACTGACAAGGGATAGTGAAACCTCTATGAGGTCCAGACAAGTTCTAGGCTGTGGTTGCTGAGTTTTGGTCTGAGGAGTGAGTCTCGCAACTGTTGTAGTACTACAGGACCTGGGATATTGGTAGACTCAGATTACCCTTAGTGTCAAGTCTGGGGTTAGAATTCCTAAGTACTCGGATACCAGGGGCGTCGTGTGGACGCACCCCATGGTTGTATTAATGTGATACGCAATTGAACTCTTGCATGGGGTGGTTCACCACAGCAGTGCAGTGTAGTTGAAGATGGAGCATTGTCGACTACTTGTGACTAGATCGGTCGTCTGTGATTAGGGTGATACGACATGTTTTCGTTCGAATTGAGAATTATGACTTGTGCTAGTTTGCAATCGTAGTTTTATTATGTTTTGAGATAAGAAATGATTTATGATATAAACTAGATTCTAGATGAGAAATAACTTCCTAAAATACATGAAAAATGGTTTACAAATGTGCATGAGATTTTAAAAGAGAAATGACAAGAAAGTTTTGAAAAGACATGATTACAAATAATTTTCGAACTATGTGCACGACTTTTAGGTATTGTAGGTGGTTTTCCTTCCCACTTTGTTAGCTGTTTAGGATTTTTCGTCGGTTTTGGTTTTGAAGTGCATACTGGGTGACAATGATATTATTCACGCGCAGATTTTAATTGTTTTTGTCGCAAGTGCATAGTCGGAGATACAATCCTGTTCTGGTACAAATTGTTAGAGTCACAATAACCACACGTAGGTCTAGGTAGTTAGCTCTGTTTATTTAAATTACTTATTTTTGTTAATTTATATTTAATAAAATCAATTGGACAGTATCATGTAACACTTGGCCGAATTTAAATCTTTTTATATCTTAAATTTGTTGTACGTAAAGTTTTTTTGTGAACCATGTTTTATGGGTATATAGTGCATTTTTGCCATTGCTGCAGAAGAGGAAGAGGATGGTGAGACAAGAGGGAAAAGGTAAATGGTTGATAAAGTGATTTATACGGAAGCTACGTATTTAGTATTGTTTTTATAGAAGGGAGGAAGAAAAAGATCATTCGTCATCATTAGATAACATCAAATTCGTTTTCCATGGTAAGAATAAATGAAGCAAGATATCTCCTATTGATCCTTAAGTGTGTACATGTTGACTTGTTATGTGTATGATCTTCTTAAATAATATTACTATCCATTTTAAAAGGAAGATGCATTTGAGTAAATATCTTCTTGTGATAATCTACTGCAATGTCCTCCTCAAGTTTGTATGTTTCCTAGTTTTGAAGGAAAAGTATATGACTTTTTTTTTTTCATTGTCATAATATTTTTGTTCTGACTTCCAAATATCAATCCATGGTAAATTATGGTTGACATCTTTTATTCGTCCCGTGCGATTGGATTTTTCACTTGGGTGTCGTGTTTGTCACCCTTCCATCCATGAAACCGTGGGCAGGATTATTCCCATCCATATCCCATATCCATACAAAACATATACATCCAAACCAAACCTCTCCGATTTCCTACCGACATCGCCTTCCACCGACCATACCACCGTGTTCTCCTATTCTGCTTGCAGTTTTCCGGAGAAAGCGGCGAAGTCATCCATCATGCTCTTGGCCCACCACCAAGAAACCACAACACCACCACTCCCAGTATTCCGCGAGCCCCTGTTTTGCTCGCACTTCCGTCACGCCGAATTCGCAAAACCAAAAGAATCCAGAAACCATTGTTAATCAATGGAATGGTAGTGGTTGTCTTCTTGTCCAAGAACATTTATTTACCTTCCGTTGCGCGCTACTGTTCCTCGACCTTATCCAAACCTGCCCGGACCTATATAAAGACATCTGTCTGGTAAACTTGAGAGGTCAAGAGGTAGAGCAATTATTATGGCAGAAATAGCGCTGCTGGTGGCGGAGGAGTTCGAGAACAGGAAGAAGTGGGCGAAGGAGGACGGGATCGAGGCGATCAACCGGATGGCCTACTGCTACGCCTCAGCTCTGGGGGAGAAGCTGGGGGATGGAGTCGGTTTGTTGAGGAAAGAGGTGGAGGTCGCCAAGAGAGCCGTGCAGCCCAGGAGCTCTCTTGC
>JAMKQA010010971.1:0-12420 GCA_024699735.1 Posidonia australis
AAAATCATAATATCAAAAGACACCAGGATTCATTCCTCGGAACGAACTGTGGATAGGGAAATCCGAAGACACCAGGATTCGTTCCTCAGAACGAACCATGGATCGGAAAATCACAATTGCAAAAGACACCAGGATTCGTTCCTCGGAAGGAACCATCGATAGGAAAGTCACAATATCAAAAGACACCAGGATTCGCTCCTCGGAACGAAACGTGGATAGGAAAATCACAATAACAAAAGACACCTGGATTCGTTCCTAGGAACGAACCATGGATTGCAAAATCGCAATAGCGAAAGACACCAGGATTCGTTCCTCGGAACAAACCCTGGAAGGGAAAATCCCTATATCAAAAGACACTAGGATTTGTTTCTCAGAACGAACCGTGGATAGGAAAATCACACGCGGATTCGTTCCTCAGAACGAACCGTGGATATGAAAATCATAATAGTGAAAGACACCAGGATTCGTTCCTCTGAACGAACCGTGGATATGAAAATCAGAAGACACCAGGATTCATTCCTCGGAACGAACCGTGGATAGAATAATCAGAAGTCACCATTATTCGTTCCTCGGAACGAACCGTGGATAGGAAAATCACAATTGCAAAAGACACCAGGATTCGTTCCTCGGAACGAACCGTGGATCGGAAAATCACAATAGCAAAAGACGCAAGCATTCGTTCCTCGGAACAAACCGTGGATAGGAAAATCTCACTATCAAAAGACACCAGGATTCGCTCCACGGAACGGACCGTGGATAGGAAATCAAAAGACACCAGGATTCGTTCCTCGGATCGAACCGTGGATTGGAAGATCACACCAGGATTCGTTCCTCGGAACGAGCCATGGATAGGAAAATCACAATATCGAAAGACACTAGGATTTGTTCCTAGGAACGAACCGTGGATAGGAAAATCACAATATCAAAAGACTCCAGGATTCGTTCCTCGGAACGTACCGTGGATAAGAAGCAAATGTCACCAGGATTCGTTCCTCGGAACGAACAGTGCATAGGAGAATCACAATCGCAAAAGACACCAGGATTTGTTCCTCGGAACGAACCGTGGATAGGAAAATCACAATATCTAAAGACACCAGGATTCGCACCTCGGAACGAACCGTGGATTGGAAAATCAGAAGACACCAGGATTCGTTCCATGGAAGGAACCGTGGATAGGAAAATCAGAAGACACCAGGATTCGTTCCTCTGAACGAACCGTGGATAGGAAAATCACAACAGCAAAAGACATCAGGATTCGCACCTTGGAACGAGCCGTGGATAGGAAAATCACAATATCAAAAGACACCAGGATTCGTTACTCGGAACGAACCGTGGATAGGAAAATCCCATTATCTGAAGACACCAGGATTCGTTCCTCGGAACGAACCGTGGATAGGAAAATCAGAAGACAACAGGATTCGTTCCTCGGAACGAACCGCGGATTGGAAAATCACAATAGCAAAAGACACCAGGATTCGTTCCTCGGAACGAACTGTGGATTGGAAAATCACAATAGCAAAAGACACTAGGATTCATTCCTCAGAACGAACCAAGGATAGGAAAATCACAACAGCAAAAGACACAAAGAATCGTTCCTCGGAACGAACCGTGGATAGCCAAATCACAATTGCAGAAGTCACCAGGATTCGTTCCTCGGAACAAACCCTGGAAAGGAAAATCCCAATATCAAAAGTCACTAGGATTTGTTTCTCAGAACAAACCGTGGATAGGAAAATCACACGCGGATTCGTTCATCGGAACGAACCATGGATCGGAAAATCGTAATATCAAAAGACACCAGGATTCATTCCTCGGAACGAACCGTTGATAGGAAAATCCGAACACTCCAGGATTCGTTCCTCGGAACGAACCGTGGATCGGAAAATCACAACGGCAAAAGTCACCAGGTTTCGTTCCTTGGAACGAACCATGGATAGTAAAATCACAATATCGAAGGACACCAGGATTTGCTCCTCGGAACGAACCGTGCATAGGAAAATCACAATTTCAAAAGACACCAGGATTCGTTCCTCGGAACTAACCGTGGATTGGAAAATCACAATAGCGAAAGACACCAGGATTCGTTCCTTGGAACGAACCATGGATAGGAAAATCACAATTGCAAAAAACACCCGAATTCGTTCTTCGGAACGAACCGTGGATATGAAAATAACAATATCAAAAGACACCAGGATTCGTTCCTCGGAACGAACCGTGGATAGGAAAATCACAATATCAAAAGACACCAGGATTCTTTCCTCGGAACGAACGGTGGATAGGAAAATCAGAAGACACCAGGATTCGTTCCGCAGAACGAACCGTGGATAGGAAAATCACAATATCAAAAGACACCAGGATTCGTTCCTCGGAACAGAACCATGGATAGGAAAATAACAATATCAAAAGACACCAGGATTCGCACCTCGGAACGAACCGTGGATAGGAAAATCACATTATCAAAAGATACCACGATCCGTTCCACGGAACGAGTCGTGGATAGGAAAATCAGAATATCAAAATACAACAGGATTCGTTCCTCGGAAAGAACCGTGGATAGGAAAATCAGAAGACACCAGTATTCATTCCTCGGATCGAAGCGTGGATAGGAAGAACACACCAGGATTCGTTCCTCGGAACGAGCCATGGATAGGAAAATCACAATATCGAAAGACACCAGGATTTGTTCCAAGGAACGAACCGTGGATAGGAAAATCACAATATCAAAAGACTCCAGGATTCGTTCCTCGGAACGTACCGTGGATAAGATGCAAATGTCACCAGGATTCGTTCCTCGGAACGAACAGTGCATAGGAAAATCACAATCGCAAAAGACTCCAAGATTTGTTCCTCGGAACGAACCGTGGATAAGAAAATCACAATATCAAATGACACCAGGATTCGCTCCTCGGAACGAACCGTAGATTGGAAAATCAGAAGACACTAGGAATCGTTCCATGGAAGGAACCGTGGATAGGAAAATCAGAAGACACCAGGATTCGTTCCACGGAACGAACCGTGGATAGGAAAATCACAATAGCAAATGACATCAGGATTCGCTCCTTGGAACGAGCCGTGGATAGGAAAATCACATTATCAAAAGACACCAGGATTCGTTACTCGGAACGAACCGTGGATAGGAAAATCCCATTATCTGAAGACACCAGGATTCGTTCCTCGGAACGAATCGTGGATAGGAAAATCAGAAGACAACAGGATTCGTTCCTCGGAACGAACCGTGGATTGGAAAATCACAATAGCAAAAGACGCCATTATTCGTTCCACGGAACGAACTGTGGATTGGAAAATCACAATAGCAAAAGACACCAGGATTCGTTCCTCGGAACGAAACGAGGATAGGAAAATCACAACAGCAAAAGACACAAAGATTCGTTCCTCTGAACGAACCGTGGATAGTAAAATCTCAATAGCAAAAGTCACCAGGATTCGTTCCTCAGAACGAACCGTGGATAGGAAAATCACAATAGCAAAAAACACCAGGATTCGTTCCACGGAACGAATCGTGGATTGGAAAATCACAACAGCAAAAGACACCAGGATTCGTTCCTCGGAACGAACCAAGGATCGGAAAATCACAATTGCAAAAGACACCAGGATTCGTTCCTCGGAAGGAACCATTGATAGGAAAGTCACAATATCAAAAGACACCAGGATTCGCTCCTCGGAACGAACTGTGGATAGGAAAATCACAATAACAAAAGACACCTGGATTCGTTCCTCGGAACGAACCATGGATAGCAAAATCGCAATAGCGAATGACACCAGGATTCGTTTCTCGGAACAAACCCTGGAAAGGAAAATCCCAATATCAAAAGACACTAGGATTTGTTTCTCAGAACGAACCGTGTATTGGAAAATCACACGCGGATTCGTTCCTCCGAACGAACCGTGGATATGAAAATCATAATAGTGAAAGACACCTGGATTCATTCCTCGAAACGAACCGTGGATATGAAAATCAGAAGACACCAGGATTCATTCCTCGGACGAACCATGGATAGAATAATCAGAAGACACCATTATTCGTTCCTCGGAACGAACCGTGGATAGGAAAATCACAATAGCAAAAGACACCAGGATTCGTTCCTCGGAACGAACCGTGGATCGGAAAATCACAATAGCAAAAGACGCAAGGATTCGTTCCTTGGAACAAACCGTGGATAGGAAAATCTCACTATCAAAAGACACCAGGATTCGCTCCATAGAACGGACCGTGGATAGGAAATCAAAAGACACCAGGATTCGTTCCTCGGAACGAACCGTGGATAGGAAAATCCGAAGACACCAGGATTCATTCCTCGGAACGAACCGTGGATAGGTAAATCACAATAGCAAATGACACCCGGATTCGCTCCATGGAATGAACCTAGGATTGGAAAATCACAATATCGAAAGACACCAGGATTTGTTCCTAGGAACGAACCGTGGATAGGAAAATCACAATATCAAAAGACTCCAGGATTCGTTCCTCGGAACGTACCGTGGATAAGAAGCAAATGTCACCAGGATTCGTTCCTCGGAACGAACAGTGCATAGGAAAATCACAATCGCAAAAGACACCAGGATTTGTTCCTCGAAACGAACCGTGGATAGGAAAATCACAATATCAAAAGACACCGGGATTTGCTCCTCGGAACGAACCGTGGATTGGAAAATCAGATGACACCAGGATTCGTTCCTTGGAAGGAACCGTGGATAGGAAAATCAGAAGACACCAGGATTCGTTCCACTGAACGATCCGTGGATAGGAAAATCACAACAGCAAAAGACATCAGGATTCGCTCCTTGCAACGAGCCGTGGATAGGAAAATCACAATATCAAAGGACACCAGGATTCGTTACTCGGAACGAACCGTGGATAGGAAAATCCCATTATTTGAAGACACCAGGATTCTTTCCTTGGAACGAACCGTGGATAGGATAATCAGAAGACAACAGGATTCGTTCCTCGGAACGAACCGTGGATTGGAAAATCACAATAGGAAAAGACACTAGGATTCGTTCCTCGGAACGAATTGTGGATAGCAAAATCACAATAGCAAAAGACACCAGGATTCGTTCCTCGGAACGAACCGAGGATAAGAAAATCACAACAGCAAAAGACACAAAGATTCGTTCCTCGGAACGAACCGTGGATAGCAAAATCACAATAGCAAAAGTCACTAGGATTCGTTCCTCGGAACGAACCATGGATAGGAAAATCACAATTGCAAAAAACACCCGGATTCGTTCATCGGAACGAACCATGGATAGGAAAATCACATTATCAAAAGACACCAGGATTCGTTCCTCGGAACGAACCGCGGATAGGAAAATCACAATAGCAAAAGACTCCAGGATTTGTTCCGCGGAACGAACAGTCGATAGGAAAATCACCATATCAAAAGACACCAAGATTGGTTCCTCGGAAGGAACCGTGGATAGGACATTCACAATATCGAAAGACACCAGTATTCATTCGTCGGAACGAACCATGGATTGGAAAATCACACCAGGATTCGTTCCTCGGAATGAACCATGGATCGGAAAATCATAATATCAAAAGACACCAGGATTCATTCCTCGGAACGAACTGTGGATAGGGAAATCCGAAGACACCAGGATTCGTTCCTCAGAACGAACCATGGATCGGAAAATCACAATTGCAAAAGACACCAGGATTCGTTCCTCGGAAGGAACCATGGATAGGAAAGTCACAATATCAAAAGACACCAGGATTCGCTCCTCGGAACGAAACGTGGATAGGAAAATCACAATAACAAAAGACACCTGGATTCGTTCCTCGGAACGAACCATGGATAGCAAAATCGCAATAGCGAAAGACACCAGGATTCGTTCCTCGGAACAAACCCTGGAAGGGAAAATCCCAATATCAAAAGACACAAGGATTTGTTTCTCAGAACGAACCGTGGATAGGAAAATCACACGCGGATTCGTTCCTCAGAACGAACCGTGGATATGAAAATTATAATAGTGAAAGACACCAGGATTCGTTCCTCGGAACGAATCATGGATATGAAAATCAGAAGACACCAGGATTCATTCCTCGGAACGAACCGTGGATAGGAAAATCATAATAGCAAAAGACACCAGGATTCGTTCCTCGGAACGAACCGTGGATCGGAAAATCACAATAGCAAAAGACGCAAGGATTCGTTCCTCGGAACAAACCGTGGATAGGAAAATCTCACTATCAAAAGTCACCAGGATTCGCTCCTCGGAACGGACCGTGGATAGGAAATCGAAAGACACCAGGATTCGTTCCTCGGAATGAACCCAGGATAGGAAAATCACAATATCGAAAGACACCAGGATTTGTTCCTAGGAACGAACCATGGATAGGAAAATCACAATATCAAAAGACACCAGGATTCGCACCTCGGAACGAACCATGGATTGGAAAATCAGAAGACACCAGGATTCGTTCCTTGGAAGGAACCGTGGATTGGAAAATCACAATAGCAAAAGACACCAGGATTCGTTCCTCGGAACGAACTGTGGATTGGAAAATCACAATAGCAAAAGACACAAGGATTCGTTCCTCGGAACGAACCGAGGATAGGAAAATCACAACAGCAAAAGACACAAAGAATCGTTCCTCGGAACGAACCGTGGATAGCCAAATCACAATTGCAGAAGTCACCAGGATTCGTTCCTCGGAACAAACCCTGGAAAGGAAAATCCCAATATCAAAAGTGACTAGGATTTGTTTCTCAGAACGAACCGTGGATAGGAAAATCACACACGGATTCGTTCCTCGGAACGAACCATGGAATAGAAAATCATAAAATCAAAAGACACCAGGATCCATTCCTCGGAACGAACCGTGGATAGGAAAATCAGAACACTCCAGGATTCGTTCCTCGGAACGAACCGTGGATCGGAAAATCACAATGGCAAAAGTCACCAGGATTCGTTCCACGGAACGAACCATGGATAGGAAAATCACATTATCAAAAGACACCAGGATTCGCTCCTCGGAACGAACCGTGCATAGGAAAATCACAATTTCAAAAGACACCAGGATTCGTTCCTCGGAACGAACCGTGGATAGGAAAATCAAAAGACACCAGGATTCGTTCCTCGGAACTAACCATGGAATGGAAAATCACAATAGCGAAAGGCACCAGGATTCGTTCCTCGGAACGAACCATGGATAGGAAAATCACAATTGCAAAAAACACCCAGATTCGTTCATCGGAATGAACCGTGGTTAGGAAAATCACAATATCAAAAGACACCAGGATTCTTTCCTCGGAACGAACGGTGGGTAGGAAAATTAGAAGACACCAGGATTCGTTCCGCGGAACGAACCGTGGATAGGAAAATCACAATATCAAAAGACACCAGGATTCGTTCCCAGGAACGAACCGTGGATAGGGAATTCACAATAGCAAAAGACACTAGGATTCATTCGTCGGAACGAACCGTGGATCGCAAAATCACAATAGCAAAAGACACCAGGATTCGTTCCTCGGAACGAACCGTGGATAGGAAAATCACAATATCAAAAGACACCAGGATTCATTCCTCGGAACGAATTGTGGATAGGAAAATCAGAAGACACTAGGATTCGTTCCGCGGAACGAACCGTGAATAAGAAAATCACAACATCAAATGACACCAGGATTAATTCCCTGGAACAAACCGTGGATAGGGAATTCACAATAGCAAAAGACACCAGGATTCATTCGTCGGAACGAACCGTGGATCGGAAAATCACAATTGCAAAAGACACCTGGATTCGTTCCTCGGAACTGAACCATGGAAAGGAAAATAACAATATCAAAAGACACCAGGATTCGCTCCTCGGAACGAACCGTGGATAGGAAAATCACATTATCAAAAGATACCATGATCCGTTACACGGAACGAATCGTGGATAGGAAAATCAGAATATCAAAATACAACAGGATTCGTTCCTCGGAATGAACCGTGGATAGGAAAATCAGAAGACACCATTATTCGTTCCTCGGATCGAACCGTGGATAGGAAATCACACCAGGATTCGTTCCTCGGAACGAGCCATGGATAGGAAAATCACAATATCGAAAGACACCAGGATTTGTTCCTAGGAACGAACCGTGGATAGGAAAATCACAATATCAAAAGACTCCAGGATTCGTTCCTCGGAACGTACCGTGGATAAGAAGCAAATGTCACCAGGATTCGTTCCTCGGAACGAACAGTGCATAGGAAAATCACTATCGCAAAAGACTCCAGGATTTGTTCCTCGGAACGAACCGTGGATAGGAAAATCACAATATCAAAAGACACCAGGATTCGCTCCTAGGAACGAACCGTAGATTGGAAAATCAGAAGACACCAGGATTCGTTCCTTGGAAGGAACCGTGGATAGGAGAATCAGAAGTCACCTGGATTCGTTCCTCGGAACGAACCGTGGATAGGAAAATCACAATAGCAATTGACATCAGGATTCACTCCGTGGGACGAGCCGTGGATAGGAAAATCACAATATCAAAAGACACCAGGATTCGTTACTCGGAACGAACCGTGGATAGGAAAATCCCAATATCTGAAGACACCAGGATTCGTTCCTCGGAACAAACCGTGGATAGGAAAATCAGAAGACAACAGGATTCGTTCCTCGGAACGAACCGTGGATTAGAAAATCACAATAGCAAATGACGCCAGGATTCGTTCCACGGAACGAACTGCGGATTGGAAAATCACAATTGCAAAAGACACCAGGATTCGTTCCTCGGAACGAACCGCGGATAGGAAAATCACAACAGCAAAAGACAAAAAGATTCGTTCCTCGGAACGAACCGTGGATAGCAAAATCACAATAGCAAAAGTCAGTAGGATTCGTTCCTCAGAACGAACCGTGGATAGGAAAATCACAATAGCAAAAGACACCAGGATTCGTTCCTCGGAACGAATCGTGGATAGGAAAATCACAACAGCAAAAGACACCAGGATTCGTTCCTCGGAACGAACCTTGGATTGGAAAATCACAATATCAAAAGACACCAGGATTCGTTCCTCGGAACGCACCGTGGATAAGAAGCAAAAGTCACCTGGATTCATCCCTCAGAACGAACCGTGGATAGGAAAATCACAATAGCGAAAGACACCCGGATTCATTCCTCGGAACGAACCGTGGATCGGAAAAACACAATATCAAACGACACTCGTATTCGTTCCATGGAAGGAACCGTGGAATGGAAAATCACACCAGGATTCGTTCCTCGGAACGAACTGTGGATCGGAACATCACACCAGGATTGGTTCCTCGGAACGAACCATGGATAGGAAAAACACAATAGGAAAAAGACACCAGGAATCGTTCCTCGGAACGAACCGTGGATATGAAAATCTGTAGACATGTAGATTCGTTCCTCGGAACGAACCGCGGATAGGAAAATTAGAAGACAGTGGTATTCGTTCCTCGGAACGAACCATGGATTGGAAAATCATAGTAGCAAAAGTCAATAGGATTCGTTCCTCGGAACGAACCGTGGATCGGAAAATCACAATAGCAAAAGACGCAAGGATTCGTTCCTCGGAACAAACCGTGGATAGGAAAATCTCATTATCAAAAGACACCAGGATTCGCTCCTCGGAACGAACCGTGGATAGGAAATCGAAAGTCACCAGGATTCGTTCCTTAGAATGAACCGTGGATAGGAAAATCAGAAGACACCAGGATTCGTTCCTCGGAACGAACCGTGGATTGGTAAATCACAATATCGAAAGACACCAGGATTTGTTCCTCGGAACGAACCGCGGATAGGAAAATTAGAAGACACCAGTATTCGTTCCTCAGAACGAACCATGGATTGGAAAATCACAGTAGCAAAAGTCACCCGGATTCGTTCCTCGGAACGAACCGTGGATATGAAAATCACAATAGCAAAAGTCACCAGGATTCGTTCCTCGGAACGAACTGTGGATAGGAAAATCACAATAGCAAATGACACCTGGATTCGTTCCTCGGAACTAACCGTGGACTGGAAAATCACAATAGCAAAAGACACCAGGATTCGTTCCTCGGAATGAAACGTGGATAGGAAAATCCCAATATCAAAAGGCACTAGGATTCGTTTCTCAGAACAAACCGTGGATAGGAAAATCACACGAGGATTCGTTCCTCAGAACGAACCGTGGATAGGAAAATCACAATAGTGAAGGACACCAGCATTCGTACCTCGGAACGAACCGGGGATATGAAAATCTGAAGGCACCAGGATTCATTCCTCAGAACGAACTGTGGATAGGATAATCAGAAGACACCATTATTCGTTCCTCGGAACGAACCGTGGATAGGAAAATCACAATAGCAAAAGACACCAGGATTCGTTCCACGGAACGAACCGTGGATAGGAAATTCACAATAGCAAAAGACACAAAGATTCGTTCCTTGGAACGAACCGTGGATAGGAAAATCACATTAGCAAAAGACACCTGGATTCGTTCCTTTTAACGAACCGCGGATCGGAAAATCACAACAGCAAAAGATACCCAGATTCGTTCCTCGGAACGAACAGTGGATAGGAAAGTCACACATGGATTTGTTCCACGGAACGAACCGTGGATAGGAAAATAACAATAGGAGAAGACACCAGGATTCGTTCCTCGGAACGAACCGTGGATATGAAAATCAGAAGACACCAAGATTCGTTCCTCGGAATGAACCGCGGATAGGAAAATTAGAAGACACCAGTATTCGTTCTTCGGAACGAATCGTGGATTGGAAAATCTCAATAGCAAAAGACATCAGGATTCGTTCCTCAGAACGAACCGTGGGTCGGAAAAACGCAATATCAAAAGACACTAGGATTCGTTCCTCGGTACGAACAGTGGATAGGAAAGTCACACCAGGATTCGTTCCTCGGAACGAACCTTGGATAGGAAAATCACACATGGATTCGTTCCACGGAACGAACCGTGGATAGGAAAATAACAATAGCAAAAGACACCAGGATTCGTTCCTCGGAACGAACCGTGGATATGAAAATCAGAAGACACCAAGATTCGTTCCTCGGAATGAACCGTGGATAGGAAAATTAGAAGACACCAGTATTTGTTCTTCGGAACGAACCGTGGATTGGAAAATCACAATAGCAAAAGACACCTGGATTCGTTCCTCGTAACGAACAGTGGTTAGGAAAATCACAATGGCAAAAGCCACCAGGATTCGTCCCTCGGAACGAACAGTGGAAAGGAAAATCACAATAACAAAAGACACCGGGATACGTTCCTCGGAACGAACCATGGATAGCAAAATCGCAATAGCGAAAGACACCAGGATTCGTTCCACGGAACAAACCGTGGAAAGGAAAATCCCAATATCAAAAGACACTAGGATTCGTTTCTCGGAACGAACCGTGGATAGGAAAATCACACGCGGATTCGTTCCTCAGAACAAACCGTGGTTATGAAAATCACAATAGTGAAAGACACCTAGATTCGTTCCTCGGAACGAACCGTGGATATGAAAATCAGAAAACACCAGGATTCATTCCTCGGAACGAACCGTGGATAGGATAATCAGAAGACACCATTATTCGTACCTCGGAACGAACCGTGGATAGGAAAATCACAATAGCAAAAGACACCAGGATTCGTTCCTCGAAACGAACCGTGGATAGGAAAATCACAATAGCAAAAGACACCAAGATTCGTTCCTCGGAACGAACCGTGTATAGGAAAATCACAATAGCAAAAGACACCAGGATTCGTTCCTCAGAATGAACCGTGGATCGGAAAATCACAATAGCAAAAGACACCAGGATTCGTTCCTCGGAATGAACCGTGGATAGGAAAATTAGAAGACACCAGTATTCGTTCTTCGGAACGAACCGTGGATTGGAAAATCACAATAGCAAAAGACACCTGGATTCGTTCCTCGTAACGAACAGTGGATAGGAAAATCACAATGGCAAAAGTCACCAGGATTCGTCCCTCGGAACGAACTGTGGATAGGAAAATCACAATAACAAAAGACACCGGGATACGTTCCTCGGAACGAACCATGGATAGCAAAATCGTAATAGCGAAAGACACCAGGATTCGTTCCTCGGAACAAACCGTGGAAAGGAAAATCCCAATATCAAAAGACACTAGGATTCGTTTCTCGGAACGAACCGTGGATAGGAAAATCACACGCGGATTCGTTCCTCAGAACAAACCGTGGATATGAAAATCACAATAGTGAAAGACACCTAGATTCGTTCCTCGGAACGAACCGTGGATATGAAAATCAGAAGACACCATGATTCATTCCTTGGAACGAACCGTGGATAGGATAATCAGAAGACACCATTATTCGTACCTCGGAACGAACCGTGGATAGGAAAATCACAATAGCAAAAGACACCAGGATTCGTTCCTCGAAACGAACCGTGGATAGGAAAATCACAATAGCAAAAGACACCA